>CAJQUW010014148.1:0-133441 GCA_907163375.1 Prostheceraeus crozeri | reverse complement strand
ATTTTGGACTCTGCGTGCTCAGGGCTTCCAGAGAATGTCTCACTTTACCACGCTGTAGTGGTTACTTTGCTAAAAAATATGCAAGAATGTACTTTTATATGTGATGCATATGCAAAACATGCACATTTATATGCGTTTGACCTATATTAATGTAATGAATCAAAAGGTGAATGAGATTGATAAATAAGTTGACCAGGTCAAGAGTTTTCAGAAAATGTATAACTTGCTATGTTTCTAAGAAACACGAACGATATAAGAAAATTTTAATAACTAGCATTTGAAGCAACATTCCTGCAATATTTATTGCTTTTGTCACAAGATGCACAATATATCAGCTAATCGGTCCCACTCGACGAGTTACATCGGTACGAAGAAGTCAAAGGGAATGAATGCCTCGATGGTGAACGACCGCGCACAGTGAAGAACGAAGACTGGAACCGCCGTGCCATGCACCGGACAAGGATCTTTGAGGTGAACTAATTGAATCTCTAAAATTTATTGCGAGTGAAGTTGCATATTAATTAGGGAACTGTGTTGAGGTTGAAAGATGTGAAGTAGACGTGCTGATGATTCCTGATACTGGATGAAATGGCAGCTATTCATATATGTTCCCATTTTCAACTGAAATTGCAAATCAAGATACCCTATAGTTTGCCAACATTCGCTAATTATAATTTGATTACTGTATTTAATTTCACTTCAGTGATAAAGCTTCTGTTCTTGATTGCACATTTCAACATGCTTTCGCATCTTACTGATCTATTGATTTTATTTCAGCTTCCCATTTATGAATTTGTGATTCATTTTCATTCTCCTTGAATGAATTGCTAAGACGGAATAAGTAAAGGCGATATTTATGAGAATGCCGAATCAGCCATCTATTTCCAGAAGCATTTTTCGACCATCAGATTCTTCATGGTAGTCCTGAGAGACTAAATGCCAATTAATTTACGTTAACTTGACTCGTAGAACGCAATCAAAGATGAAAATTTGTCCGCCAGTCAGCTTTCCACATCCAAAATAGTTAAGACGTTTAATGAACTCCTGCTCAAAGTATTAATTTTTTTATGAAGAGCGGATAAATAGAAAATGTTGCCCAATAATTCGACTGATTTGATCATAACGAGTCGAAAATCTATATTTCTTGAAAGAGGATGAATTTTCTGCGGACTCAAAATAGTCTGATAAAAAAATAAAATTCTATTTTTGTATAATACTTTCAAGGAAAATGAGCTCTTTGGTCTTTTATACAAATCCCTCGGGGACAAGCGCTTTAGATCTCTTCAACAGCGTCAGTGAGCGATAAATTTGCGAAGGCAGAATCGTTTTCCTGATTGATGGTGAGTTTACAAAATTTTCTTCCTTGTATGTTGCTTGATATGTTTTAGATATTTTTCTTTGCATGCTTTTGGAGATTTTTATAGTGTCAGTACTGCGCAGTATATATAGGGCCTACTCTTGAACAGAGGTTTGAAATACGATCCGAATCCAATACGAATCCGACTGTCGGATCACATTAGTTAGGGTTCATCTTCTTCTCTCAGGATTCGGATCGGATTAGCAAAATGATTATGAAAATCCGAATTAATCCGAGTTAGTGGAATTCGCAGCTGGTCAATCAACAAAAAATCGTAAGCAAGAATTTGGTATAGATAATTTTTTCGAAACCAAGATGCACTGGTCTGTAAAAAATGATATTTTATTTGTTGCTGCTTGCATCAGGCTATACATGATTAATACAGTCATCACTTAATTGATTACATATACTTAATCATTGCAAGTACCTTTAATTTAAGCAGCAATTGGCTAAATATGAATAAACACAGAAATTTCAATAACAGTCGCAAGTAGCATGCCATGCTTACGCAGAATGTGACCTTAGCGCAGAGGTTGGAAAAAAATAATTGCAAGTATAGTTGGTCTAATTTTTTGCTAGCAATCAATTAATGCAATCCGATCACATGAGCAATCAATTAATTGCAATTATTTTTTATCATTGCCAAATCTAGGACGATCTTTATACAAAATGACTGCGTGATTGACACTTGATTGATAAATACCTTGAAAGTTATTTCCATAGCACATAAGTCTGCGAAGGTGCATTAAAACACTTACAGACCTAGAATCCACCTGTAATTACAAACATGCATTTTCTGCATCACTATGTTCTTTGAACTAATTTGCATGACAAAACATGTAAATGCACTGAGAACAATATAAAGCAATGACTGATGATTAATATTTATATTCTCCATTCTAAGAGCGTCATATTTTCCAGTTCAAACACTATGTTTCTTTATGTTTAACATGATTTGGATTTATCTACAATTATTTAAATGTATGAAGCACACCCGATATCTTTAGTTTGAGACGTTTAAATTGAAGCTTACATGAATGCTGTAGAACACGTTTCGCATCAGGTCAAACTTGTCTTCGCTTCAAATGCGAGCAGGCCTTCACAATCTTATATTTCTATCGACTGTGTAGGCCTATATATTATACTGTATAGCTTATAGTAATCGCTCCGTAGATCGCTTTTTTGACTTGTGAATAATTTGAATTCATTGGAATAATTGGCACCTGATTCAATCACTTAATTGAATTGAAGATGGTTCATTAATCAATTAATTACAATCAATTAATGCCATAGCGTCCAGATCTGGACGCTGTACTACTGCAAAATTACGCCCATCGGTTCATCTACAACATATTTTGCAAGCTCATGATTGATATATTTAATGTCATTGTTAAGATAATGCTTGAAATATTAATACCTTTGCCTTTTGCCTATCCATTTACATTATGCTTGCGTACTGTTGAAGGTAAATCCTAATAAAAATAAGCCGTAAATGGGATCCCAATCATTAAGTTATACATGTAAGCATGCAAAATATGAGCAATTAATCAGAACTAGGATGCTGAAGGAGTATATGCGATCATGCTCTATGTATGCGATGCAACCTTGTGCGTCATGAAAAAATCCTTCGGATTATATGAATGTCTGATCAGATTTGGATTTTGGATGCTGTCGGATTGTATTTGTTCGGATTCATCTTCCTCTCTTCGGATTCAGATCGGATTTCTTTCTACTCTTGAGGTGTGTCGTCGTCACAAAACATTGACTCAATTGACATAAGAAATGAACCCAGACCCGACCCTAAGTCGAAAATCATGATGAAAATGGAGCTATTCGCACTCATTCAAGAAGCTCATTTTCGGAATGTCTGAATCATCTCCTCAAATTACAGAATTTCTTCTGAATTAGCTATGTATTGCGCAGTAGAAGTCGCTTTTTTTAAATCATGCGCATGAATGATCAGACACATAGATAGAGTACTCATTGCTTGGTCACATTACAGAAGCCGCTATAATCAATCACTTTTCAGTCATATTTATCAATGACCTGTGGCATGGATACCGGTACTGTAGAAATCTATCTGATAGTCCCTAAGTATAATAAAATGGAACTTTCAATTTCTATCTGATCAGGTATTCGGTGATATGAACAACAGGATCTAGCAAGAAGCAGCTCCTATCAAAATTCGACCAATTGTGCAATTTCGCAATTTATTCTTGAAGCTCGCTTTTACATAGTTTTCATGCAGCGCCAATTGTGAAGGTCCTACATATAATTTAGCATGCATTGCAAAGAAATTAAATCAAATGTGGTGCACATTTCAATGGATCTCAGCTCCTTCGAAGCACTCAGTCAGACACATTGATCATGGATGAATAATTAATCTATGCATCAAGTGCATAAGAAATAAATACTTCCCAAACATTTCATAGTGATTATCTTTCTTTCATCACCCATGTGGATGTGCTCATTGACGTCACTTTTCACGTGCGAATGAAATTGTGCTCAGTGCAGCGAGTTCAGTCCCAGTCACTGATACGATGCCCTCAGGTTAAAATTCTCCAATCCTCTCTGTTTATTGGCGATGCTGGGCTTAAAAAGCATTGCTTAACACGGTTTTAAAACATGTATGTATTTTTCATTTGAAAAGATGCTTTCTTCTTTTTTTGAGAATTTCTCATTATAGTGTTTTCTTAAGACTAAGATTTAACTTCTAAGATTAAGATATAACTTTCGATTACAATCAAAAGCTAATGTTGGAAACTTCGATATCTTAGCAACAAGACAGAATCTATCTGTCATGCTAGTAGAAGACCGAATCGGGTCAGATTCCAGTGGGTAGACTAAAGAGGTCTTTCATTCGTCCTTGTCAATCAATTATTACCTGTATACGAATATCCACTCTATTTGAATATTTTAACTTAAGCTAATTGATCATCGCACTAGTTTTGAATTCAGTAGTTAACTTAATATTGTATTTTTAACATTAGCAAATGATTACAGAACTGATCATAAAAAACATGCAAAACGGCAAGAGGTTGTCGAGTGAACTTTTATAGGTTTCGACGAACCCCAACATGTCCTACTGTGAAATGTAACAGTCTGTTAGAACGGTTTTCTTTCTCGAGCTTGGTAGCAGATGGTGAAATTATGAAAGAATTTACTGTAGACAAAGCTGTCACGGATCCGTGGCTGAAGAGCTTGAATGTGAATTTCAAGAAAATTTGATAAAAATTTTTTAGCATATTTTGTCAATTTTGCAAGTCTAAATTGCGATATAGTTGCAGTCTTGTATGTCTTACAAGTGGTAATTGCAATTGCGAAGCAGCGTTAGTGTTGTTGAAAATAGTCAGCGATAAAACTGAAAATCCAAGTAAGCTCTTATTAAAACTTAACCGATGTTCTTGTTACTTTGCATTTCGCTAACTAGCAGGTTTCACTTTGTTTCATCCCTAAATTATCTCAGCACCTCATCTTGAAGGACTTCCAATTATTGCAACTCTTGTGTTACTGCAAGTGCAGCGCAAGATTGTATACGTTATAAAAATGTGATCAGTGCCTTGACAGTGGAAGACGTATATAGTATTTGACCGGCGGTTGCATCAAATCAATAATCGATCCGCAGATGCAAACACTACCTGTGTGTAATTCGTCTGACTTTTGATGATAAATTTTGGCTATAAAGCATCTCTTTGACTAATAAATGAATCTGCAGAAGTGTCTATGTGACGAGCTGCTTGACTACTCAGACGACTTGCGGAATCATAAACAGTTTCACTAACACAGGAGCTAGAAAGCTAAACGAGATCTATTTCTATGCGCGGAGTTGTAAGCCTGCCACACAATTTGCGTCTAGTGACAAAAATGTCAGAATTGTACATCTAAACTTGAAGAAATTTTCGCGAACTTTTGCTGATGTTGCCAAGACCACAATCAATCAATAAAAAGTGAAAAACAAAATCTTGCAATTTATTCCAACCTCAAGTCTAATTTGCCTAGCCTATTTGGCAAGCGATCTTGGCTGTAAAGCACCTCAGTTATTATAAAAAAATTGTGGAAGTGACAATAGGACGATTGGCCCAAAAGCAGAGCCGCAGATATCACGATCGATCATTGTCACTTTCTAGTCTATAATTGCATTTATAAACTACGTAGGCCTGTACCGTTTTACAAATGAATTAATTGTAAATTGAGAATGCAGAAGAGAAGGCACCGATGTTCAAGCAAAACCTTTATATCGAATCACGAACTGCCTCTTCTTTTAGTTGTTAGTTGTCCGTATTGTAAGGAATAAAATTGTCATGCTTTATAAGGGCGTCCCAATCAGAGGAAAATAAAAACATCAAATCGAGATCATAGGGCGCCAAAGATTTTAACGTAAAATTCTTATGTTTAACAAAGATAAAATGACCACAGATTTAAATGTCAGCTATACCTATATATGCATGTATAACATTTGTCACACTTTAAAACTGACACTTTCTCACATTAATAAATCTAATTTCTGGGTCTATTTAAGCCTGCCTTTTGGGTTCAGGTGTCCAATGCAAACCGGTTCTCACTTAGGGTCAATAATTCATACATAGTGTACCTATATCTCGATAGTTCAGATAAGTCATACAGTATTTGAATGACATTATCCTCACACAAAGAATGACATGAGAAACGTATATGCACACTGTAGTTGTATAAAGTAACAATGAATTAATGTGAAAGATTTTTCATGAAATAATTTAATAACAAACTCTTCTATTTTAGGAAGAACACTTCTTAATCAAACTGTTTATTGCACGTGCTATTTGAATTTCAAAGTAATGCATAGCCGTGACGTGAAAGAATAGCTCAGAAACAAAAACAGGTTTATGAATTCGACATCTGAGGAACATTTACAATCAATCAGTATGAATACATCGACTTTAGAAAAATAGCGTGTATAATTGAACAATAATAGCTCTGAACTTCATTCGTGTCTGACGAATTGAGATCAGAACTCGTGATATCTCAATGGAAACAGATGTACATTTATAGAACAAAACGGCGTCTCACACCGTAAGTGAATAAGCAAGACACAAAATGCAAAAACGTCTGATTTCGGGGCAAAGACGGTTTCATAAACGTAGAAAGATTGAGAAAAGGGTTCGTCAACAGAATACCAGACGAACCCTTCACTCAAAAATGACATTCGGCAAGGAGCAGCGAAAGAGAACCAAAAATTAACACTTAAAAAGAGTAGATTGAGTACAGAAATGACATTGTCGACAAGAAATGTGATGCAATGTGTTACACATCATAGCGTTGAGCGCACAATAAGGCAACAACCATAATGAAGCAATCCAACAGACTGTGACATCTCCATTCAAATGCTTGTTATCTGAACTTGCAAATTGTGATCAAATGTGTCTGGTATTTATCAAATTTTATTATTTGCAGACATCTTTCTACAACTGTTTTCCAATTACTAAATCGTTTCGGCAAATCTAATGAATGAGATGACGTTCTTGAGGTTCAAGCCATGGTCTTTATAAAGAATGAAAGAGTACGATAGGTTAATGCTGCACTTTCATAGATCGGCATTATGATTCATGGTTATCACCAGCTTACTACCCGACATAATATTAGCCACGTACCCAGGCACAGCAGAAGATTAGCGTCCGTTTCGTGGAGGGAATGCAACTCAAGACGCTTGCAAAGACGCTAGAACTATCACGCTATACACGGAGATATCTCTTCTTTTGGGTAGCATTTGGATTTCTTTCGCCTCGGTCCTGAGAGGAATGCAAAAGCGTCATATCAAATTAATAAGCAAATACTGTGCGTCTGCTAGTTAACCAATGTACTGACTTCATCATGTCCATAACTCTATGGTTATTGAATTGCGACTCATGACTTTATGGAGATTGCCATTAACACACTGATGATCTACAACAGCTCTGCGCATCTTGGTATCATAATAGTCATTCGTATTATGTTATCCATCATTGAGGCTAAGCAAATTATATTTTTATGCACTTATATCAACATTGATACAAACAATTCTGACATGATGCCTTATTCTAAATGTAAAGAAGCATTTCGAAAACGCAATTAATTTCTAAATCATAAATGTTGCAGAATTTGGCGAAATATAAAATGACTTGCGCAGTCATCAGTTCACACTTGAAAAAGGAAAAAGGACATTGTTAGTGTGCCTAGATGCAGTTGTGATGGCCAATGCATTTGAAGATAGTCGCCCAATTCATTACTTTCATATTACATTGTTTTGATTTTGGTGTTTATTGTTATTGGTTATTTTTTTTGGATTAATGAATTAGACTATCTTTATCTTCAAAAGCTGGCATATGACTTTTTCAAGGAAGCAAGCAGAATCAGATAACGAATATCAATCAGTATTCGTTATATGCATATCAACGAATGCATAATTCATTTATTCGTACTAAATGCATATCAAAAGAAAGCGCGCATCTAAAAGGAACCGACATCTTAAGAACATACCATGAACTTCATATGAAGAATGGTGGCGCTTTCCTTGGAGATTCTTCTGGCGAGAACCAAATAGGACATCAATGATGTGGCATGTGCGGTCGAGGCTTTCTTTGTACAATGCATTTCACCTGACAGTGAAGGTTGTACAAGTCAGCTGACTGCAAATGAGTGTAAGTAATGAATAATTCATTGTCATTCTACAATTTCTTAAATTTCCTTCACAAAATGATTCATTCATAAAAAGTTTGATATCTCTATTCATCTATCGGTCCCACTTAAAGATATCAATTTCTAAAACTCATGTCTCACAAAAAGTTGTATTGAATGATTATCGATTTTCTGTTTACATGACAGCTGGTTTAACGTCACTACTCCTCCTTTCTAGGGGCTTGGGCGGTGCTGACACAGTCAGACTTTAATCTGGAGCGTTGTAATCTTTAATCCGGATGCCTTTCATGACGACTTCCACTGACACTTTCGGGGCTCGACCTCTAGACCAGAAGATCGCTAGGCAGAGCACTTGACCACTGTGCCACGGAGACCGGCTGCCCCTTGGAAATAATTTGTTCATATCTGCTCCTTTTTTTAACTTAACGGAAGGCTCAACCAGACAATTTGCTTCTATCAATTAAATCTCATCAGAATCAAAGCAGTACATACATTTGGTAATTGGGATCAAAAAGCAGAAAGGATTTAGAAAAATTGCCCGATTGATCACGTTGAATGGAGATGTTTCTACAGGGTACTGTTGTTTCGACATCAAAGATGTCGGTAAAAATGAAAATCTTGGACGGAGTAGGACATCTTTAAGAGAGTCAGACACAAAGTGATGAAATCAGGTCGCCGATTCGAATAGAAGAGGTTGAACAGAGATCACAATCAGCAGGTAGCTTCTGAGGCACCCTATTCAAGACAGGTGCACAGAAAATCCACAATTGGTACTGTCAGTGATATGCGATGAAAGACATCAGTAATAGTCATTGCGCTTTTTCTTCCCCCTCTTGGATGGAATGCCTCCCATGCTGGGCAATGCTTCGAGTCTAGTTGGACGCCTTACTGATGGTTCCATATCAAACATCGTGCCATGCACCGCAGCAGCGCGCATATCTGATTCGCTGATGGGATCCGATGAGTTCATGTTGAATGAGGACGGAGGAGGGCCACCATTGGTTGGTGGCGGGGCCATCGTAGCCGCTGAAAACATTAAACAATCAGCAAGATGAAGCATAAACCTCAAGTATGACTATGTATCTTATCAACATGAAAAGATATTTGAAACGCGTTTAAGCTTATAAAAAAGTCTTTTGTAAAGATGTCAACTATTAGTTCTAACAATGTTTCAGACTTACAACTCCATCATCAGGCTACATATACACAAAGAGACAAAATGGCTACGGATACACAGTTCAAGGTTAGCAAAATATCAAAATACCAAATGTGATTGGAGAGTTCCTCCTTGTTATTAGTGGTAGGCTTTGACATTTTGATGGCCATGGCCTCACGAAATCAGAGATTGATTTGATCTCATTCTTGATCGATTGCTTCCACTGAAGTATAATTTTTACTGAAGTAATCTCTTCCTTTCTTATATGTAATTTAAAGAATCAATTAAAACCCCGGCGTTTCGTTCGCCACTGACTTAGTAATTTAGTCATCGGCACTTCTTACCCGGCCTGGCACGGCTGCTTACAGAACTTTCCAGGCCCAAGCCCGGCCACGCCCCGCTCCCAGCTCTGGTGATGAGGCAAAAGGGTTCATTTATTGACAATCATTTGATCCTAAATCAAATTTACCGGTTTGCAAAGAAAATCAAAGAGGAAAACGTCCATCGTGACACTAACACCACATTATCATGAATATAAAAGTGCTTCAAAAGGATCCAATCAAATCTTCACGAACTTCTTCCTTATATTTCACGTTCTTCTTATAACGATTATGTTATACAGCAAAAGTTCTATTAATTTTGTGCTATTCATGCATTGAATAAGCTGACCTCTGCTTATTTTTTGTGAAAAGTCAACATTGTGCGATGCGAGAGCTAGTAGCGCTATCATCAAGCGGTTTCCGAAGCGCTTGCTATCATGGTTTGGTCGACTTTATGACCACACAAGCTCCAAACTATATCCTCCATCAAAATCTGAAGAAACCCACCCCTACTAACATTTTGTTATCACAGATTTCTTTGTATATCTTTGCTTTTCGTTTTATAAAAGTTTTATGGAAAATAGTTTTGTATGGTTTCGCAGAATTCATTTTCCACTTAATTACATTTATTACATGCGCTCCTACAACTCGCCGGGCCTCGTCACCCCATCCGTGCAGGTAGTGTATCGATGCAGGGTAGTATAAATGAAGTTTTAAACTCAAGTGTATGATATACTAGGAAATTGTATCCGTGAGCACTTATTTTTCCGAACATATTCGTCGTTCCTGGAAACTGTCTACCAAGCGGTGGATTGGTAATTTGTTTCATGGAAAATGTCTACGAAAGGAAAGTTTCTGCTGCTTGAAACTTGTTGCTAGCCTGGTCTGAGTTTTATGAATATCCAGTATTCTTGATCGTGCTAAAATATGTCGTATAATTGTGAGCGAATTTAATAACATTTCAGATTTTTATTTCTTTGTAAAGATTTGATTTTTAACACACTGATCAAACTCATCAAATATCAGAACTGCTTAAAGTACATGTTATACAAATTATATACCGGTACATGAAGTTTTAAATCAGACTTCGATGAAGGATTGGACGCCCTGTATGCATTGACAAGGAGTTTTGTGCTATATTATCATTCGACTTCTCTCTTCAAAAAATGAAAGGCTTCATCCCTGAAACAAAATTGGTTAGTACCATGACTTACGCGCACGTGAGCCAATTTAGAAACATATCGACTTATTTGTTTCTTTTGAGTTCATTGATGCGAATAATCACTTAAGCTCAGTCACATCGATAACAGGCTCCGCGCTAATGAGTTTTGAGCTGAAACTAAGTTGCTATTATTATAATCAAAAGTAAATGAAAACACGTTATTATAGCCTTAACAAAACATCTCAATCAATATAACTCACAAATAGTAGCTAGAAAATTCGGACATCAAATCAAAGTCAGCTTCAGATATAGGCATACCTACATATTTATCGATAGCCTAATAGTTGAATCATGTTAAATAAAGTCAAGGTAGTAGTTCTGGAAAAAAGCATTTAATTGTGCATTTGCAAGATATAAGCTATCGGTACTTCAAAACACATATCTCTTCTAACCCCAAATAAAAGACTATCTTTCTGAGAACTTCATCCGCGCAGATTCAGGTTCATCTGCGCAGGTTCCGCGCACGCGCAGCTCAAACCCCTCATCTGCGCACCTGCGCGGAACCGCGCAGCGGTGGCAACGCTGCAAATGGAATATTATCAAACAACATACAAAATAGTGCAAATTTATTCAACAAAATAACGCTATATTCACGTAAACTAAAATGATACTATTCACATAAGCTTCAATTTCGGCCGAATATCTGGAAATTCTTACTATTGTGGCGAATATTCGATGCATTCCTACAAGTGACTGAACACTATTTAATCCCTTATCGTCCAACTAGTATTTCAATCATAAGAGCACTTCCATTTGCTTTTCAATTTTGAAATATAAAAATTTTTAAATACCATCATTTTCAACTTGATTTTATCTTATATTTTGAGAAATAAACAGTCAGTGAACGTTGATGTAATTGAAAGTTCAAATTTGATATCTATTCTTCGTCGGCACGAAGAAATGTAATTCGCTAGAAAAGAGCTTAAAAGCAATCCTATGAAACCGGATCTGGTGCGAGATAAATCCCTAGAGCTATGACTGAGTGATTACTTTCTACATCTGGGATCAAATGTGCCTCAAATATCGAAATAAATTGTTCAGCATTTCTTCCGTCTTCTCCATAGCCTCTTGGTGATGAGTGGGTGGAGAAGTTTAACAAAGTTAAGGAATGATGCAAGTAAAATGAGACTTATGGAAAATGTAACTAATTATAATTGCAAGATAAAATGGGATTTCGCAATGAAGAAAAATTAAATTTAGTCGTTGTAACAGATGGGAAACTAATGCCATTATTTCAAACATAGGTTTCACAATGTGATTCAGGATTAAAAAAGACCGATGCCGAGCAAGCGTTCAACAAATTCAAGCCGCGCTGGTCGGTTGCGGGAGAATTTGCAACCGACCGACTGTTCTTCAAATTTCAATGTCTGGGCCATCCGACGACCTGCCTTGCTGTAATCGGTCGATTCCAACATGAATGCTTAGTCAATATCATATTAAAGTGAAAATTTGCAGGAAAACATGATGCCTTGCATGTGTGTTATCTTTTGTAACCTGATGAGGCAGCTACACCTTGGAAGCATTGATTTTGCATGATAATATGATCAAATATTCGTATTTCATATAGGAGCTAGGCTTGCTGAATTCATTTAGCATATCATGCCATTGATTGAGAGCAACCTACAATAAAGTCTGAGTAATATCGTCTTCAAGTAAAAGACTTTTTTGAATGATCTATCACAGGGTAGTCTCTCTTAAAAATAATCAATCGACTCTCACCTGCGTTCCGTGTTTGAACCAGTAGTTGATTCACTCGACGGCTTTGGAAATATTCGTTCCCCTGTTCTGGCCTATTCGACAATTTCTGATAATATCGTTCATCATCACCCATGCCATTGGAGTATCGTGGACTCACTGGTCGACCATTTGAACCTGGAAGGCCTGTCCTCTCCATTGCCAACGTTGGAAGAATCCATTGATTCGTTTCCTCGTCCCATCTGGAAATAAAGGCATTCACCTACATTGTAGATCACTTTCCAAGATCCCCAATGACATCTTCCAGAGGGCCATCTTTTTGGTCATCTGATTGCGATGAAATAACAATAATTCTTGTCATAAAATCTTTCTTACACGATGACTGTATTCTGAGGGCAATAACCTATTTATTTGATGTAGCAAATGCAAATTTAATATATTTTCCTAATATCATCAAATTAATTAGTGACATCTTAATATTTTAAAATTCAGTTGATAGGTTAATTGCAATAAAAAATCGTGAATAAATTTTGTTCAACTGACCAACTCCTTTCACGAAATTAGGAAATGAAGCTTTTCGCATTTACATGAGCTTAACTATTAGGCCTCGTCTTATCGGAAATATTCAGGCAAGGCCAGTCCCAGTCCGCTCCCGTTGGGGACCCCAAATATTGGCATTTGGCTTATACTCAAAATTTGTAATTCAATAACAGAAGTTACAGAATAGGATAATAAGCTATTTCAATTAGTTCCATTGATCATTTTGGCCAGGATAAAGGCTAATAGGCTACATAAGTTTATAGCTTACTCAGGCTGTATCCCTATATGCACACTCTTGTGCTTATGAACAGCGGAGATTTTGATAGAAACTTTACAGAGTGATGTTAAATTGTGATCCGATTATAATGAGAGCATTTAAGCCAATATCACCTTCTCTAACTCATTTTATAAGCAAACATGGTCGTACTCCTGAATTAGACTAAGCCATGAAGTCAGGGGAAATAACTCAAGCAGTCCTTAGAATAGTGTCGCGCATGAAGATATTGTGCACAGTATCTGCAGATTAATTTTCTTCAACGTCAGACTTTGATTAGCAAAATCTTTAATTCTTTAACGCGAAGAATCATTTTCATAACAGCCAGTAAGATGCTGCATTCAGACAATCAGTAATCAGTGCTCGAAAGAAATCAATTCCTCAGCTTTCGACTTCACGAAATATGTGCGCTTACTAATTTCTTTTCTTCGAAGAGCAAGAACTGCATTATCTTGATATCATCACAGCATTATGACAGAGGCAATGAAAACAAATGACAAAAAGCCGTAGTTTGTGCTCCAGTATAAGAGAATCAACGGCAACCTACATGGACACAGCTGACTAGGTGATCCGAGCACATTCGATTAGCATCATCATGATCGCTTGGGTTGAGCTCAACGATCAACGTAATTTGCTGTCATCCTAATTTTCTCTCAGACTCGCCTCGAAAGAGTTGCCTACAGAGTATTGGAAAATTTATTTTTGAAGACTTTAATTCCAGACAGATCATCACATCTTAGTAAGAATGAGAAAACCACTCACGCAATGCTAAATTATTTGGTGAAACTAATGCCATGAAAGGTTTGCAATTTTATACATAAGATGATCTTTGAGGACAACGGAAAGCTATACCTATTTCTCTGTCGTTATGCAATTATTGCAAAAAAAATTGGTAGGCAGAAACACCCCAAAGTAGTTTTGTTACTTTTGTACTTCATTTTACAGTCTGGACATTTACATACTTCCGGAATGTGAGTAAAGACCTATTTATATATTTGTATAAATTACTATCTCTTTTGGCCTATTTCAAATTTGTAGTGAGCTCCATCAGTGATCTCTGTTTTGCTGATGTACCATAGCTTCAGTGTGTTGCTAAAAAAATTTGCTTGCATTTTTTTTCATCTTTCGTCGTGCGAATATGAGATATCAGAATACATACATTGGTCTTATTATGCAATCAAGCGCTAAATACTGCATCGTAGCGTGGAAGTACATCCCTGAAGTAGGTCAATTACAGCATAAGATGAACATAATCACTTACTAGTCCGGCAGCCAGAACGAGTTTCTACAGGGAACGAGGACGAAAGTGAGACTTTCACAGAATGATGTACACCCTATGCCTACTAC
The DNA here is from genome assembly GCA_907163375.1 of Prostheceraeus crozeri. Classification (NCBI taxonomy): domain Eukaryota; kingdom Metazoa; phylum Platyhelminthes; order Polycladida; family Euryleptidae; genus Prostheceraeus; species Prostheceraeus crozeri. The sequence continues at coordinate 118,879 of CAJQUW010014148.1, read as the reverse complement.
AAATCGGCACGTCTGCCGAATTCTACTGAGTTCCTCTTCTTATCAGACAGGATCAAAGAAAAACACATGTAAATCCAATGGGACGCAGATTGCATTTTTTGGCTAAAATGAAATTTTATATGTTTTCTCTAATTAAACGAAAAGTACTACGCCCACAGTCATAATTTTTGGCATGGAATGTCTTCATGTCATTTCCTTTCATTTCCTGTACCCCTGTCTATATAGCGAAACGCATTTGGATATGGTGAGCCTCTTAATGGCGGCAAACACAAACATTTTGAGCTACTTTATCCACATTTTCACACACATTGCCGATTAGATGCATGATCAAAGCACATGAACATCATAGGAAATGACCTGAAGACATTCCATTCCAAAAATTATGACTGTGGGCTTAGAACTTTTCGTTTAATTAGAGAAAACATACAAAATTTCATTTTAGCCAAAAAATGCAATCTGCGTCCCATTGGATTTACATGTGTTTTTCTTTGATCTTGTCTGATAAGAAGAGGAACTCAGTAGAATTCGGCAGACGTGCCGATTCGTAGTAGGCATAGGGTGTACATCATTCTGTGAAAGTCTCACTTTCGGCCTCGTTCCCTGCAGAAACTCGTTCTGGCTGCCGGACTATACCGGTTAACCCAATACACTAACTGCACTTGACGTAGAAAATGAAGTCGTTGACATAGCGCGTAATATTCAGAATATACGGTGGGGTTACAAGAGATCCCGCCATATGTGACATTACAATTTTTGAAAACGTCTAAAATTTTTACCTGAACGATAATAATCTTCTGAAAGCACCATTTCGATAATCTTTTGAAATATCATTCAAATAAGAAAAAAATACACTATGATGAGAATTCCCGAAAAATAACATAAAGCGAAGAAAATAGAATGGAATGGAGCCAGTGGAGTCATAGGGTTATGGAACATGCTGTATTATGTGCAACTCTGTACATACATTCATGGCTGAGTTTTCACAATATCATTTTTCAATGTGTAAACTTGATGAATATGAGTTCGATCTTCATCTAATCGATTCGACTTATTTCAAATTGCAAGAGTATGTGTAACAATAAAGCGCGCCCAGTCATCACTATCGATGTATGCTTCAAACTGCCGACAACTATAATTGTTAGACTCCAAAAGGCTGGACAATGCAAGCACCGGCTCACTTACACGCCTGGGCAAAAGGCACGTGTAAATTATATTATTTCAGTTGACTCATTCTAAAAAAAGTGGTGTGAATGGCGTTTTGGGCTTCCTTCTCACCAAAGATTCTAATGTCTGGCCTTCAATCAGTTTCTGTGAAATCAATTTTTTCAAACTGTCAGGGGCGACTGTGCAGAACCACTGTTAGGCAAACAAATCTCTTACAGTATCACTCACCCATTAAAATATGCTTGTCACTGACAACTCACTATCCTACACTGTTTCTGTGCGGTCACCCCAGGTAATTATATTCAACCCAAAAATCTGAGAAAGAAGTACGGAGTCTAAGAGAGTCTTATGTCTTTATCAGTGTCTCTATGTTGACACGACAAAGCGTCTGCACACGAAACATTGAATGCTTGCTCACACTTTGATTCATATAATTTGGTAAATAATAATTAATTAATTGGCGGGAATGTTTTCCTTTCTTTTTCGATTGTTAGAATCTGAAATAACTCATCCATGCATTAATCTCGAAAAATTCCGATGATTTGACTTCGACATCTTATTGTGTTGACGACTGATTTAAAATGGTATTGTATTGATAACTTAAATACACAAAATATCGCCGTCATTTTGATGGAATTTTATTTGGTATACTCCTGATCGCTTTCGCGGCCTCTCTTCATGAGGAGTACGGCCGTAATGACAAAGACATAACAGAGATACACAGAATGTCACAAACACAACCAATACTTAATCAATAGAGACATAGAGATCTATAAGCCACTGACATGACGTCATGCAGGTAGAAACGAAGCTATAACAAATAAACTTACTGAAGGCAGAGGGCACATAACTCACATTGCAAAATAAGATACAAAAAAAAGTGTGAATAAGATAAAAAGTGACGGAAAATCATAATGACAAAAGAAAAAAGAAAAAATCACCAAGGCAAAGACAAAACATGTTTGAGTTCCCTTTTGAACACAAAGTGACGGACGGAGGTGAGAAATATAAAGAGACTCTAAGATAGGCAAAGTAAAAGAAAAGCGAGGAACACTTACTACTGAAAAGTAGGAGGATAACATATTGCCTCTAAAGCTGTCACAATCGATGATATGCCGACAAATAGCACTCCTAGGAGCTGCTGAAGATCTCGGACGACAGTTACCCAGTTCCAGCCACCTGGGAAAATGCTCGCTCATCCGAACCCTGAGATACCTCTAAGTTCGCCCCACGTAACTGCTTCCACAGTCACAAGCAAATTAGCAGATAAGTGATGAGCGACTGAAAGGTGCCACAGGTCCTTCAGAGACCTAACAGGAATACGAGAGCAAGCAAAGCGAAAAACAGGCTCGGCAGCTGGAAACACTTTTTAAGTACTTGACATGATACGCTGTCGAACAATCTTAGTCACATAATCACCGCGAAATGGAATGCTCAAGGTCACTTCTTTACGAGCTGGACCAAGCACAGGCTCAGCATAGCGTTCAACACTATACCTATAAATAAAAGAGACAGGATAACCATTTCTTGCAAGAACCCTGTATAAAAAGCTGTTTCAGAGATTGATAACTTAGCCCGAAGGGAAAAGAAATTAACAAATAAACCTATAACTATGAGTAAACGTACAACTAACCTCCGAGTTTCTCAAATTTTCTTTCTTCCTTTTGGGATTCTATGTGTTAAAAGATTGACACTACATAGTATGGATAGTATGAAAGTTTTATTAAAGACTAAGTAGCCTTGATCTAGAATTTCAATTAGGATCTGAACTTGTGATAAACATTTTTGCTTGAACAACACATTGTAGCTTGGCCTCCTAATGTTAAAACTATTCCCCGTTTGAAATGAAACTGTCTAAAAGGATTTCTTATTCTTAGCAAGCCTTTGCAGACAACTTTCACAACGATGCAAGAAACTTTTTCAAAAGGAAATTGTCGCGATGAATAGTCGATTAAATTATTCAGTTACTAGAATGGGTTTAAAATGTAAACAAAATCGTCGCCTGTTTTTATCGTTAAAAGCTTTTTTATGTGCAATGTAATGCAGATGTAGTCATTCTCCATTTGCTAAATGCATCAAGTTAAGATATCGAATATTTCAAGGAAGATCATTTGAAATGATTTCCTCTCCTTGATGGGTAAAAACAATAAAACCGTTGGGAACTGTGAGAGAAAGTGTGATACCTTTTCATTCAAAAAGCAGTATTTTTGAGTCTATGTTTCAAAGCATGGATATTGTCTGCATCTCGTAAACAAATATAGACAGACACCTTTTTGAAGATTCCTGCAAACAAACGCATGAAAAACAGAAATTTTGAGCACTATCTTGATGTAAAGTATTTCATAAAATCTTTAATATATAAATGAGTTAGTTAACTGCCAACAACTGAGTAACAATCCACTGTCATCTATTCATGAAAAACATCATTTCATATTTATGTGGATTTCAAGCGTGTGAATGATTCGACTGATAATAGTTAGTCGATTTTAAAATCGGAGAAATTGATATATCGTTTCATTCATATAATTATTTCATTACGTCATTAACAAAGTTAATTTTAGATTATTTTCTCCCCTGAACTCAAAAAATGGATGTGTGGAATGCAAAAAAATCACTGGTAATTCTCAATAAATGTCTATAAAAATACCTCGAATCCAGTTGTTATATATTTTTTAAACCCGAGTTCTGAGAGCAAGATTTGAATTTTCTCATAAATTGTGGAAGTCTGTAATTCGGATTATGATTTATCTGCATATGAGTTGCTGATTCTTTACAATAGGATATACTGCACTGATGACGGCAAACAAGCCTGAAAGGTTTGTAGTTCCCGCAATGATCTAAATCAGATTTCGATCTCGCCTATTGAATTTTTTTCCTTTCGGGGTCTCGGCATGTTTAGATACTAACATAATGCTTTTTCAAACAAATTTCTCATCAATCAATATCGTAGTCTAACTAAGTAATATTTAAATAATCTTTTTCTATATTGTTGTAAATCGATTTAATTGAATTATATGAACAACTAAAAATGATTTTAGACAGACAACCATTCTATTCCGGCGCCTCGGATGGCAACTGCATCCATCTTCAGGGAAATCGTAAAATTACATTATATATAAGAGTAATTGAATAGCATACATTGATCATTTGCAACATATTAACAATAAATGAAAATTGCATTTTTGTATAGCACTAACGGTATCATTATAATATTTTCATATTCACAATCCACTATTCAAATGTATTTCGGAATCCGCCAGTTAACGATGTGAAGCATCATGAACAAATTTTCCTAAACCATACTCCACGTACGAACGTACTTAACTTGCTGATCTGCTGTCAAAATGAGCAATTCAACATTTGAAAAAACTTTCACTTTTTCGATTTAAAATTGCAGTGATTTTGATATCAAATGTAATCAATCGATCAAGTCAGCATGATGGCAAGTTATCCTAAAACATTTCAGAATATTAGAAGCACCATTGTCATAATTGCCAAATTGTGCATAAAAAACAGTGGGAGAGACTTTCACTACAAACGGCTCTGCGCATAAGTAACTCTCTCTCCAAGGCAGTGTCATTTGTCATTGTATTTGGTTAGTCTGTTCCCATTTTGTAAATTTGCCGTCATTGAATATCATACTCTTATTGAATTCAGATTCAATTGAATTTCCATCTCTAGAAATCATCTCAGATTGTGCAGTAAGCGAGCATCGAAGACCATTCCAACAACTTCATTATCAATTTTAAAACGCGACCATTTAGGACGTGAAGACCACTGCACTGTAAGCTATACAGCGATCAGGATTCGTTTTCAGGAGAGAAGGAGGGACATCACAATGAAACTGTGGACTTGGCTCGTCAAGCATCTATCATGTTGCAAGCGATAATCATCAGCTAATAATCAGCCTATAGCTAATAATCGTCATCAATTTAGAAACGTTTACAACTTACAATGAGCCGCTCGGAAGAGAAATAAGAGGTGAGCGCTAGCCGCTATACATTAGACACGTGTGAATTCGTCAAAATCTAAATTATAAGAAATTCACGCATCCTATATTCTCTAATTAAATACATATCCACAAGTACAGAATTCGCAGAACTGTGCGAACACGCGACTTCCGTCCAGCGCCCAAATCTTGCCGCTCAGTTGGAGGAGAGGGGCGTCTGTCCCCCTACCTTGACTACTTCACTGACTCCAGTGACAAATACTTAAAGCGTGACGTGAGTTGCCTGTAAATTTGCAAGTAAAGTTTCATGCTTTAAGTCTAGTAGGGTCAAGTGAATTGAATGTTTTTACTTGACCGGCACCATCCAAGCCTCAAATACACACCAGCAAGTTTGGGTTGAGGCAGCCTTCATACACTGAAAACTCTCACACAGGTTAGCAACCTAACTCTCACCAGACTGAGGTTAGCAACCTAAAGGGACATCGTTAGCACCTCCTCAAACAGACGGACTCGAACCATAAACCTCCTGCACTTCCGAACCGAAGTGAGGCTCTTACCAACTTCTGCTATTTCATAAATTAAACTTTTTAATTGCAGCAACGTGCATTTCTGACTATTTCACCAACTTTGGTGCTGTACTTTGAGGTTTCCTCTTCTTCCCCGGGCCGAGACACTATGAAATAGTCCAGGACAGATTCTAATCGTTGAAAGATAGAAAATTTAGACTATACTGACCTTGCATCATGTTTGATTTTGTCAAGATTGCTGTAATTACAATCTCGCCTAATGCATGGTTGGACACGATCCAACATTGACTGCAGGAGTCGAATTTGACGTTCTTGTTTACGAATAGTGTCGAGATAATCGGCGCGGTCAAACTCAAATTCCGATTGCAGATCAATTATCTCTCGTTTCATCATCTCAGCCTGCTCGCGTTCTTTCATTAACAGCTTATTCTTTGCACGAAGTTCGTCCTGCAAAGAACAAAGAGTCATGAAATTTTCCGACTTGAAAAACGATTTCCGCATAATATCTCACAAACCTGAATGCTTTCATAAATGCCAACCATGATGCCTTCGTCTTCAAGGTCAGCGTTTGCAGCAGCAAGACGCCTCTTGCGCTCCTCCGCGTGTTTCTTTTTCCTTGTCCTTCGCTCCTTTGCCTCCTTGTTGTTGGCCTGTTCGCCACCAACGAAACCTGACTCCAACATTTGTAACCTTGTATGAGAATGACAATATTATCAGTCGGTTATCATAGCATGAGAGAGCGCTGCAAGCAATCATTTTACCAATCAAATGCACGACAACCCCTGACGTAACCCCTGACATGAATCAAATAAATCAGTGACGAAGTTTGAGATACCACTAAAAGTAGCAGAGGTCTAAAGATTTAATGAAAAGAAAGGGATCTTCACAATGATACGCTGAAACTTCTGCGAAGTCACTTTAATTTATAACAAATCCATCATCGTAGAACCTACTCCAATCGTTGAAAAGAATGTGTAAAAAATATATAGGGGAGCGCATGTGCAGTAGCAACAGCGCGTGTTTGAACATCTATAACATCATAATATTATCAATTTACGATCAGATATGATTTGTAGCGGCTGATTCTACATTTTTTTGTACAAATGAAAGAAATTTTATCGTGACAGCAGAAGTCATCTCGGTTCCATCCCTCTTGCTCAGATTGATTGATTTTGTTGTCATGTATCAATGCGTCAATATCCCTGCTATCGTTGATAAAAGCATAGACTAGAATTTTCAGTTCGTGATCAGACTGTCTGGTGGTGGTCAATGTATGTTAACCGAACTCAATTAATTAATTATGTCAATAATTAGATATTTTAAGTTTACCATCACAACGCTTGACTCTCTTTTCATCACTCGTTAAATGAACAACCGCAGTCGAGACATCTATTCGTGCAATTAAAGAATTTCTACATAGGATATTGGTTCCATCCTCGCTCTAGCAGATATCAAATTCTGTCGATAACCATTTGAATAAAATTTCATTTGAATCAGATTTAAACAGCTTTTATTCATAATTATTCGTATTTATTCATAATTTATCAGTATATTCTTCATCAGATTTTTTTGTGGCTCATATGTTCAGACGGAACTGAGTCTGTCTCCCGTTCTTGGCGCGCGATAGAACTCGGGGTCAGACGAGAGCAATTGGTGAGCTTGGTCATCTTTTAGGTGAATGCCTACATCAACGCACAGCACATCAGCCGATCTAAATTTACCTAAAAGAGAAGAGTTTATTCGCAATAACCTGACTGTAAACACAAAATGTATTACAAATATAGTAGATACGACCAAGCATCTCCATAATTCAATCTTCATGCTTATCCATTTTCGTATACAATTTTATGCTTACTTTTATTTGTGTACAGATTAAAGAAACTTTGAAACATCAACTCAGCTATGACTGCAGACAGATGTCTATGCAGAGAAATCTTCATTTATCTTCCTCGATATTTTTTAGTCAGAAGTAATAAATATGTCACAATTTGGAATGCATCGTCAATCAGATTTTGTTTTGTGGTCAGTGAAGTGACAAGTGCACGTAAGAAATTAACATTGTTTCAAATTACTGCCAGTTTAAGACCTAGAATGACAGATCATTTGATTCGATAAATTATACAAATAATCGAGTAAATATTGATACGATTTCTATATTCAGTCATGCTCGAATGTGAAAAGTGAGTTTTGCAACTGCATTAGAAGCATAAACAACAGCTTCCGTTCTCTCTTTTTCATTTGCTATTTACGATGGTAACATTCATAGACATCTTCCACTTTTTATTGCTGATTCATTTTCGTAAAACATTATTTGATGAAATAAAATTAATCAGGCATGATATTTGCCAAACATCATAGCGTTTTCAATATTGACTTAGCTTCCAAATTAGCTACATTTATTTCACATCGAGTCGTCATTAGAAATGGTATCTTAGTTAGGAGATCCAGTAATAGCTTGAAACATTTAATATGCAGCAAATACAGTGCTTTCAAGCGTCAATTTACATTTTTCATTATAAGAAATTATCCTTCCTTTCTTTGTTTTATCAAAGAAAAATTCTGCAAATCAAGACAGCAATAGGAAAGCATAGAATTAAAAGCATTAATTTGTTTGTGGTTTTTAAGTTTAAATCATTCCGGAAGTTCTTTTTCAACTTCCGCAATTAAATGCCAAACAAATCTAAAGGGCAATTTACTTTTGAATTTGGTCTCCCAAAGAGCAAGTGGCATTTCATAATCGTACTGCGTAATTATCCTATCAACCGAAGTAATTTTCCACTTTCAGCTGCTTCTTAATCGCTTCTTGGTTGAATGCTTGATTGAGCGTTTGGATCAGATTCTGTGAAAACTGCCCTGCATGACGATAACAGTATATGCGAAGTATTATACCTGCTCAATTTTCAGACATATAGACTAACACTTAACATGTGAGCTTGTTAAATGAAACTGATTGCTATGTGGAACATGAGCCAATTGCATGAAAGTTTATGAGTGTACTCGCAAGATTCTCTCATAAGCAGTTGGTTGTCTGAAGGTATGAGAGATGAGCAGATTTTTATGGAAATCACAACATTCCGGCACTTTGGCATAAAATATTTTGTATGAGTGGAATTTCCGTCGGTTTCCTTTCAATCATAGTTTTCGAAATTGTTGGAGGACAAATTAAACAACACAAATCAAACAAATTTTAAACTTCAATGATTAGCAATATTGATGATCTGATAAGCATGGTGGCGCATCAATGATTCCTTTGAAATACATCGAATCGTAAATTTAGTCAGAATCGGATGCAATCTAAATTTTTCGTGGGTAAAATTGGATAGCTCCACAAATCCAAATAACTACCGATACACAACCTACATGTACAACCAAATTTTTTTCACGAATACATTTTTCTCATGATATATTTGTTATTTCATTAAATTATTATTCGTAAGTTGCATTCAACGCTAGTTAGCTCCACAAACTGCGTACAGTGCTGAAAAAAACTTAATATCTTATGTCACGATACTTTGCCAACCGGCCTTCTTAAGAGATACAGTGGTTATTCTCAGCAACTTCGGATTGTTTTTGCTTTCTTTACCAAAGACAAAAATATCTGCTAACTGAGAATGAACATTAATAAATTATCAATCACAGTGGTATCGGATATTTACTTTCGCCTACCTATTAAGCGAATTAGAGAAAGCGATCAGTGCTTACAAGTGACTGACTTTTTCGCTTGGTAATTCGACAGAAAGTATGTTATTTTCCAGGAACTTCGATGAACGTTGATGAATTGAATACATTTAAAACTCACCTCTTAATCTTGTATTTCTAAAGCAATTTTATAACTTGCCGTTCTATCTTTATGAATCAAACTCTTTGCTTTTATATCTCTAAAAATGCAGATGGACTGGTTTGACATATAACTGTCTTGCTGTATGTAAAGCATTGCATATCATATATTAAAAATCAAGCATCGAAAAATGCCTTATGAGCGGAAAACTCAAGAAAATACGGCAATCTCACTTCTCATATATTTCAATGCAACTATTTGCAAAATTGTGTCAATCAAGTTCACTTACACCGAATCAGCGGAAGACTACATATTCACATTATCACATCAATACATACCGCTTTCGTGTTAGACTATACAGCATCGATCTGAAAAAACGGATAATCTAATTCATAGTTAAATTTGAAGCTAGGGTTCCATGATGAACTTTACCCGATTTTGAAATTTTACTTGGGATCTAACAATGATATTTCGATAAAGTATATTTTTGCGACGATGACGGAGCTAAGTGAGTGATTTTCTATGGATTTAACTTAATGGTCCTTCTTCCGCACAAAACTAAATAATGAATATAAAAAATCAAGAACTAAACTTGTGTGAGTGTTTCCCAAATTTTCGTACTGAAGCTTGATCATGGGCAATACAAATAATGACATTAGATCTTCGTGTACAAACAGACTTAAAACTTGAATCACAACGAAAAAATTTCGAAGATTCTGAAGAGGCATCTATTAGGTCTATTAAAGACCATAGTCTAATAGGCTTATTTGACAATATAACTAAAGCAAAAAAACGCCATAGGGATACAAATAAAGAAGTAGATAAGAAACACAGATTACTTGAGGCAGCATATCAAGATAAAAAAAGTGAAAGGGAAGGGTGCGTAAAGCCAAGAATTCAGGAACTTGCCATTCTTTACATCCATTCATCAAGTAGTATGAATTAATGTTTTGAATCCTTTAGTATAAACTTTCAATTGATTTTCCCTTTAGTCAATTTTTTCCGTGAGATTTTTGCTGTTTTTATGATATTCCTTTATATGTGTTCTTACATATGATTTTTCTTATTAGCTGTGTTCCAGTATTCTTACTTGCATAGTTCTTCCTGTCTCACTAGTGTAAATTTTCATGCAGATGTCATATTCTATTTCATAATAAACGATGCCTTTCAATAAATATAAACCACCGTATATACATGTGTGTAAACAAAACATACAAATAATGTATTACATGTATATAAGTATATTTTATGTATTTATTGTTAAAAAATACATGCTAGCATTCCTGATTTTGCATATTGACATGTTGAATGTCTGGGAATTTATCAACCGCAATATATTGATGAATACTTAAGAAGTCTCAAAAATTGACATCATTTTTCTTGAAAAATTCATCATGACAATACTTGTCTCCATTTTATGATTGTGTTTTATTTTTTTATCGATTCAGTAGCAATTTCTAAATTTCGTTTACGATAGGAATATTTATGAATTTGGATATCTTTGAAGCTGCTCATCAAGATAGGTTTCTCAAGAGAGTCATTTCAACGGTTGAAAAGTCACGTCGCAGATTACAAACGCACCATCGCAACAAGTTTTCTGCTACACTCGTCGTTCAATTCAGTTGCTTCTTACGGATACTAATTTCCATATTCAGAATGCATTCATAAATATATTCTGAGGCTGCCTTTCATGGTGACATCTGCTTCATATTCTTTTGTCAAAAATGAAGATGAAGCGCATCGATCAGAAGGCTCATTTACATGAATTTAAATCAAACTGAAACAATTGTAGAAATTCAGTGATGAAATTTGCAGTTTCATCGATAAGTACAGAAGGGGGACCTGTCAGGTCATGAAATCAAAATGATATTCATTCAACAGCTTCTTTTTAAAATCAAAAATTGCTTCGAAGTGTCGTAACTTAGAAGTTTGTTTGAAAAGAGAGGGCGTCATTAGGTGAGTGAATGACAGTGCTTTGATTCTGCGTTTGAAGCCGCAATTCAGTTTACTGTATCTGCATGTTTGACAGGTAGACTGTCAAGATACAATTATAGATCCCCAGGGGATTCCAGGGCATATTTCTGAGCTTTTTTTCAGAGCTGAATCTTCACAATATGTTATGTACTCCAAGAATGTGTTAACAGTGCTTTTATAAAAGTTTTGCTGTCAGTTATGCGGTTATGGCCACCTCCGTTTCAGATCACTATAACACAGGTGAATGTGATTTTTTATCGATTGGCGGTAACAGCGAAAATGAGTCATTGAAAAAAGTGATTCTTATGTTGTCTTAACTTAGCCTATTGATGAAAAAATCTATGTCTAATTCAAACATAACTGTTAACATCTACGGGCCAGTAAATTCAAGTTGCTGATGGCCTTGTGAAAAATTTCAGTTCGAAATCAGCGTTTCGATCAGAGACAACAGAAATGGAAGGAGCAACGGCAAACGCAGGGTACTTAAAGGTCGCTGCATTCAAAAACATAATAAGATTTAGTGAATACCTACTTGCAGTTTGCGAAAGTTTAAAATCCCATTCATATGAATTTATTTGTTAATCGTTCGCCATTTAATATTTTCTTAATTTATATTAAGAAATTATATTGTATTTATATTTAATTAAAAATTGATATTTTATTATGATATATATTTAATTACTAAATTAAAAATTGTGAAAATTTGTTTAATTATGATAATATAATATTACATTTTGTTTAATTTATATTGTGACGTCAAATGATCTGTGCACTTCTTGCTACTCTTGAGGGGTTACTCAATCTTGTATTTTAAATTCCTCGCATGATTCCATATTTTTTATTTCTGCCTTTCTTACTATATTAGTTTTGATTCTTTATTGCATTTCATCGTCCCCTCTAATGCTACATGTATCATAGTGCATTCTGTTGAATATATGTAATTATTTGTATAACAATCCTGTTGAGTTGGTATTCATGAATGATAATTTTTTACTCTCATGAAAGAGACTCGAATCTTTAGTCCGGAAGCTTGCACGAAATTGTGCAGGGAACGAGGTCGCAACTGGAGCATTTCCAATCGAAAAATTGTGACCTTTTGGTTATAACGAGTATTGAATTTTATGAATTTTTATTGAATGAAATTTACCGAACCATTAGAAATTTACAAAATGGCAAGCTTTTGAGAAAAACATCTCTTTTTGGACAGTAATATTGAAATGATTGGAACAAGCTGACATTCATGATAAAACTATTAAAATATTATACTTGAAAAACATATCCATGATTTCTGAGCATTTGAGTGACTGTCATGCAGAGATACATGGTGAAATGTGGTCTGTAATCACAGACATACTCGATTACAGAAACAATTCAATCATAACAAAGTGATGATTTTGAAGACAGTAAGTGTAGTCGATAAATCTATTGATGATGGACTTATCTTCAAAATCAAATAGTAATAACGATTAGCTTGCTTGAGGACGAAGATACCTTGGTAAGAAATTACAATAAGGAAAAGGAGAAAAGCCAAGTAACTTCGAAAAAATGAATCTTTTACGTCACTACTCCCCATACTTGGGGTTTGGACGGTGTTGACACAGTCAGACTTACGGAGCGTTGTAGTACTTTTAGTCCGGATGCCCTTGCTTCGAACGACTTCCAATGACATCTTCGGGGCTCGACCTCTGGACCAAAAGATCGTTAGCACAAGCACTTAACCACTCTGCCACGGACACCAGGTAACTGATATAGATAAATTACTTTATCAGAAACCAATTAATTTCAACTACTAAACTTCACGGTTAACGTTGTGATTTTTAAAATGAAATCAAATAGTTAGGACTGAAGACAGCTTTGCCAAAAAGTTGAAATTAACCGAGAATGCATGCAGATCATTAAATCATTGTCTGTTCCTTGATTTTTCACTCTTTTAGCTTTATATCTTTTTTCTGTGAACCGGGAACATGAAGCTCAATACCCCGTACCAAGCAATAACATGAATTCTTGTACCTCATATTATAAATCACATATTCGATCTAAGATGTAGTATTTTGCTAACATAACAAAAATGTGCATATGCATATCTAAGGAAACTCTAATAAGAAGACTTCCATTTCGAATAAGAGAAAAGCTATAGCAGAAAATTGTAGGACATTGTATAGCCATATCTAAATACAGATGGAACCTTACACACATGAACAACATCTATAGTCTAAATAAGAAACAGGGACGTGTTGGGAGATGTCATAATAATTTAAGGAAAGCGATGGAAAACTTTATTATTGATCAAAGGAATTGTGAAGGCACACGCTTTGCAACATACTATTTCGCTCTAGGACAAAGACACTGCATGATGATATATTCAAATTAATGGCGGTCATATCAGTTGTTTTACTAAAGTATTTGAACATTAATAAATTCATGAATGCTGAGATAGTGATGAATTCTTGTGATAGCTATCCAAATACATAATTGACATTTTATTCTGATAGCACAGTGCATAAAACAGCATTTTTTGCGACAAATGGTCTTCAACTAATGCACTATAATCCACGTGCAAGTCCGAGATGCGACCTCGACCTTGTAAACCTCTATAGTGTCACCTCGATCTCTATTAAGAGGATTTCAATCAATGTCGAGGCCGGATTGAGCAGCAATCAAACAGCTACTCACGATTCATAATTTTTGTATTGTACCTTGTTTTTCATACTGATTTCTTTCATTACACTGAACCTACTTCTTGACATTTTTCAGGGACGCCATTCAAGTAGTCGGCGCTTTCTCTACCACTCAAGCATCAGTAGAATTCTTGATCTCCGCAGTGAAAACATAAGCTCCCGACTGACGAGATTCTTCTGTTATTTTTAATGCGTTGAAAAGTACCAATAATGCGATAAACAGTAATATTTTGATTTCACCTCTGCTAGTGCCCTGCATTACATTCAATATTCTATTCATTTGACCTCGATTAAAATCTAATCAAGGTTCCATCTCTGCTTTAAACACAAGTGCATGTTTGATATCCGCACTGGTGCATACTTAACTTAGATTGATGTATGTAATTTGAAGCAAATTTGAAGGAATTTGCTGTACTAACAAGAAAAAAAATGTAATTTTCAAGATTGAAATTTTATCGTTCTAAATACTTTTTACATTATTTTTGCCCTTTACGCAAATTTGTATTGCAAAAAGGCGTGTTTCAGCTCGCGATGGCCATGAGCCAAGAAATATTGGTCGTCTAACTACCCCGGCACACTATGCTCAATGAAGATTCGCTAGCGAATCAAGTTCACGGAATACGAAAAAACTTGTTACTCGCAGAAAATTCTTGTTTAACGGCAGACATTATCACAGAAAAATTTCAATATTTTTAATATTGATTGAGATCCTCGACATTTATGCTTTGCTCTGAATAATCTAAAAAAACTGCCTGTTGTCTTTTGAACCAACTATCTGTGACAATGAAGATTAATTGTCGTATTACCATTATGATTCGGTTGATATTATGAATTATCATTATTTTGATGTCTGCTATTATCTTCAAAGCGGTGACATGAGGTGAACAGTTAAGTGCATATGCTTTAAAAAACAGAGCAATTTAAGTCTTGAATTGTTTGTATAGAGAAATAATAATAGCAATAGAAGTGCAAAGAAAACCATAGATATAAAAGAGACACTCAAAACTCATCAACTTCAACTATTACAATCGTAATATAAGGATGTTACTTCAAATCTTCGCCGAAAATCAAAAGATATTTAATCTGCATGAAAATTGAGAAATCCATTATACTGAAGAAATGAGCAAGCTTATTGAAATGAAATCTACATGTTGCTAGTCAAATTTCATCCAGAGAAAGGAAGTCTTTTATTTATGCGAAATGATACATTGATTATACAGATGTGATGAATTTTCGCAGTTGCACAAATGTAAAATGTATAAATTCAATCAAAGAGAAAGAGATTTTTTGAAATTAGTGATCACTCAATGTAAAATGATATATGGGAATTTTTCTTCTACATTTATCGTGATAAATGTATTTCGACGGGAGAAATGTCTGAAATCAACTTGTAGATTATCTTAAGATATGAACTATTACAGAAAATTTAATATGAATGTCGCAGCAAAATGTCAATATTGCAGCAAGATAATGTCAGTCTAGCTAATAATGATGACAAGCTATCAATCAAAACATCTTGTTGAAAACTTATCATTAAAATGCAAAAAGCTTTGCAAAAAGCAAAATTTGAGAAAAATAAATATTCGATCTTTCATAATCTATATTCCTTTTTAAACATAAAAACTTAACCATTAGAATGCATAGATTGAAACTATTTCTGGATAAAAGGAGAAAGGAATTCAAACTTGACTATATGCTTTGTTTCTTTATGTGATAGACATCCAATGTCCGAGTAGGTGCGAATCACATGCTACTTCATTCAATTCAATCTCCGTTGCGGCGCTAAATCCTTAATGTATACTTTCGAACAGGCCATATTTGGTTACAAATACATCCATTCCTAAATGACCATCAGTGCGGTGAATCTCCGAGGTTTTCTAAATCCTTCGACATACCCTAGTATGATGCGAATAACAATATTTCGAAACATTAGAATTGTTTTGCCGAATTTTGTTATGTAGTAAAACATGCAACGATTTTTTTCAACATTTTCAATTCGATTTTACAAAATGCTAGTATTACTCCATTATCACAGACCTGAACAAGTGACCGCAATGAACCAGCACTTTTAGACCGGCAGCCCAGAGCATTTATTCAATGGAAAGAGGGTGCGAGGTTTCAGTATTTGGAGGTGAAGATTATAGAGTGACTTTCATGAATATGTATTGCTGCCCGACTGCACCCGAGTCCGTGACCCTTCTCTCCCCTATGTACATGACATCAATTGAATTTATTCAATGGAACAATGGCACGACTTGCAACTTAACGGATGTGCGGTGGTCGTGCGTGCAAAGGCGCATGCAACCTGCTTACAAAGCCGATAGGCGAGAGGTCGAACCCTTTTGAGTCTATTGGCTTTCAATCGGTCTTGATCTAAAATGCGTTTTTACTAGAGTTAGCTGCATTTGTGATGGTTGCCAACATTAATAATGTCTGCTAGCTACTCATTATGCACAATACTATTGAAATATAGGCTACATGCCATAGCAATATAGAACATAGCTTTGTCGAGCTGACTTTTATATGCTTTCTAAGTAAATAATTTTCAAAACATCTCAATTATCTGAACCCAAACAAGCAAGCTTAACGGTATCTATTTATCGCACTATAATTACATGGAAATTGTTATCTATGATTCCTTATTAGATCACTAAAGCGCATTTATAACTTTTTTCTCTATCAGTGAATCTTAATTTCATTGTTTGAAACCTTTTGAAGGATCGTAAAGAGCGCTACCAAAAGTTAGGAAAAAATCAACATGATTAATAGTGCATGTTAATGAAATATTGCTGATTTCACATCTCTATTTTTACGTACCTTCATTGGCAAGACTTGATAGGATGCGATAATGGTCGACGAAGATAAAAAGTTATTTTGAAAAAGTCGTAGCAGTTCCAACCATGGCTGGATCATTTTTACACAGAAGTCATCAGTTTAAGTTATTGTCGTTGCTAATCGTGTCAAAGTGCTGTAAAGAAATATTTTGAGACAATTTGTAGCTGTGTCGACGTAATCAGGTAAAATTTGTCATTGCTAACTTAGCGTCAATTGAGCTAGGGAACACTTTTAGGCGATTTGTAGCTAAGTCATTGTTCCTTTGAATAAATTCAAATGTATTATAGGAAGGGGTGATTTTCAAAGTTTGGGGGTTGCTGTCGGGGTGAAGAGCTCAGGTAAAATTGCTGTCATTGTTAGTTTGGTGTCAAGGGAGCTCTATGGAATGCTTTGAGGCGACCTGTAGCCGTGCCATTGTTCCATTGAATACGTTCAATGGTTTACAGGAGGGGGTGATTTTCAAAGTTTGGGGGTTGCTGTTAGGGTGAAGGACTCAGGTAAAATTGCTGTCATTGTTAGTTTGGTGTCAAGGGATATTTTAATGAATATTTTGAGAGAACTTGCAGTCGTACCGTCGCTTCATTGAATAAAGTCAATTGGAACGGAGGACCTAGTGCTTGCTGTCGGGGTGAAGGCCTCAGGTAAAATTGCTGTCATTGCTAGTTTAATGTCAAGGGAGCTCCAAAGAATGTTTTTGGACGGCTTGCAGCCGTGCCATTGTTCCATTGAATAAATTCAATTAATGTCATGTATATAGGGGGCGAAAGAGGGTCACGGACTCGGGTGCAGTCGGGCAGCAATACATATTCATGAAAGTCACTCTATAATCTTCACCTCCAAATACTCAAACATCGCACCCTCTTTCCATTGAATAAATGCTCTGGGCTGCCGCTCTATTTTAATGGTTGTTTCAGCAATTGATTCACGATGCTTCCGAGTTCTCATTTGTTCAGGATGGTGAACACTGACAAACAACTTGCTCGTCTGAAACTCCCAATCTGATCAGTATCATCGCTGAATGCGCCAAGGCGCTGTCATGCAGAATCCAACCTCGATGCAAAGAATCTGTCTCTTTGTGCACAGCTTTCCGAAGCCTGCTCAGAATTTCGAGTTGCTTGACATGATTAAATGTCGAATTTTGTATGCACAAATATATGGACATCGAAATACCAGAGGTGTCTTGATTTGTGAGCGTGACATTCGAGCTCCTTTTGTTTCTTCAGTTTCCTTGCATCAGAAACCGAATTGCTGACATTCACATTTCTTGACACGAGAAGAGTTCAGATGACTTATATCATTCATCGATATTGTATTCAATAGTTTCTTGCCACCAGCTTCTTTACTTTCCTGCTACAAGCACAGTTTCAGAAACACAGTCATGTCAATTCAACAGGAATGTTTATCAAACAAGTTATTAAGGTCAAGCGGAATGGGGAACTTCTCGAAAGAAAGTAATGACTAGTTTTGTCAATTAACTGAGTCTGATACAATACATGCAGTCTGATGACAGTGTGAAGTAGTAGATTTTATTCTTCATTGTGTTTAGAACATGTCTATAAATGATCAGCCAACCGTTTTTACCTATTTAGTGAAGTGAAAAATCGGAGTTTTCATAAAAATCGATCGAAGTATAAATTTCACAAAATCATCGCATCACTCATTTATCAATCATCGCTCATCACTTATTTTCTTATCTTTCTTACTTTAGTTGAGAAAATTACATTACACGCTTCATGGTTGCCGATTTATTTAAAATTCACTCCACTATAACTGCTCTAAATTTGAAATATTGAGAAATTGAATCGCTACAAATTACAACTGATAAACAGTCAAAAAGGAAAATTATTAGACATAAGGGGAAAATATAACGAGCTAAATGAAATTCATTTTTCCGTAGTAGCGATGTCAATGTTATCACACCTATTCAATCACAACAATCTCAGACTAAAATGTCTTAGGACGATGCTCGAGGAAACTGAACACTAAGGAAACTGACCTTAACTTGCATGATTTTGAGATTATATTGATAAAAGACAAAATATTGATATGTCCTTTGAAAGCATTTCTGCGATTTTTACCTGAACTAAGCAAGTGTTGATAGCAACGACAAATACAAAGTGACCATTCTCTATCAATAGCGAAAATGAACTTGAATCAATAAAAAATGTCATTAATATCACTCAAATTGTGAAGAAACAGATCAGTGTGATTAAAAGCATTGCAGACTTTTGGACTTGGGTTTACATTTAACTCTTGTAATAACACATTTCAGATGACTACCAAGTTTGATTCGTTATCAGCAAATTCTTTTGCATCCAAAATAGGTATACTTGAAATTTGCGTTTCTTTCTATTATACTATCTACTATATATTGATAAACAATTAATACTTGAAAACAGGTAATATCTAGAAGATGCACGCAAAGATCAAGCACATTTTAATTTCGTTGTAGTTAATGAATAAAGAATGAAGTCTAAATGTCATTACTGGACACCGACATCTTAGTTTTTGTTATTTTAGGTTTTTATAGATGAATAATTTTACAAATTTAGGTTGTTTATTTAGGTAAATCAAAAATCCATTAAAATATCTAAATTTATTGACAGCAATGGCATTTTTTTGATTATTTTCATGAATTGTGCTTTTTTCGGTAACTAATTTGTAAACAAGTACCGCGACAATAATCTACGTATCAGTTTAAAAAAAGAATTGTTGAAAAGAAAATGACAAGTAAGTCCTAGATTTAATCGCGATTCTGAATGATTTTATTTCAAACTACATGTATAACAAT
The DNA here is from genome assembly GCA_907163375.1 of Prostheceraeus crozeri. Lineage (NCBI taxonomy): Eukaryota > Metazoa > Platyhelminthes > Polycladida > Euryleptidae > Prostheceraeus > Prostheceraeus crozeri. Next base: position 99,183 of record CAJQUW010014148.1, on the reverse strand, counting down.
TGCACAGATAAAACATTAACAGCTAACTTAGTTACACGTTGCACGAGCGCTGATACTTTCAGACCGCATGTCCTGTCGAAATCTAACGGCTGAAGATCAAAATCACAAGATCAAGCGGTTTGGTCATTGCACCACTGAGATGACACAAACGTGTAATAATCATTGCTACAACAAATAACTGTACATGCTTTCTGTTCGAATTGACAAATGTACTAGGCCTACATGTTTTGGCTGCGTAGACTAAAGTAGCTGTGACGAGCAAAGTTAAATATATCCTTTGCTTCATGATCCTGAGTCAGTGGTGGGAGTAGTTAATCGATTCCACACGATTAATCGTGCGACGGAATCAATCCCGTGATTCTTGAATGACCAGGAATCGTGCGATCTTTTTGCCATGTGATGATGAGGTAAGAACAATGCTTCTATTCACTCTTTCATCATTTGAAATAATTGCAATGTGCGGGTGATCGTTCCTGAGATCTTGTATAGCTAGACAGAATTGCCGCTTGAAATCTCTATGGGAGCTCCGCATAGCATTAAACACGTTCGCATAGGCGAGATATACATTTTATACGAATCATACATGTTGTCAAGGCTTATAAAGATTGTAGAGTTCCAGTACGCCGCGGCATAGAATAGAAAGATGTTCTCAGACTTGAGCTATTTAGGCACAAAAATTTCTTAACATCAGTAGACACTGCACAAGGGCTCGTCAGTGCTGATGGGAATGGCCCAAAGTAGCTTAAAATATCTGGAATGGCTGAGAAAGATGAAGGACTGAACAACGGGATACTCTGCTTATTTACCCTGGCAATGCCGTGTGGCTGATAATCATTAAGATTATAGAGTGCGAATTCTGGATATTTTAAGCTACCCCAGGCCATTCCTAGCCGTACTGAAGAACCCTTGTAAGGCGAATCGCAGTGTCGAAGGCTGTCACAGAATCTTTAAGCTTAAAATTGTTCCAGTCTGAGGACATCTCTCTATTAGATTTGCTAATGTATGTTTTGCAAACGTTATGTCTACTATAATTAGTTTGATTTCATTGATGCATAGTTATGCTTATTTCAGGACTGATAGAAGAACCGGCAAATACCTATACTCCTACAGCTATGCTCGATAAAATATGATTGATAAAGACCAAAACTGGGAAATAAAAATATTAATAATATACTTCATAGTACGTGCATGATGCAGTACTTGTAGTAATTCTATGATGGCTGATTTGCAATGGAATCTTATAATTAGATTATCAAGACTTTTCATGGCTTGTTTACGACTGTCTAGGTGTTCTGATTTATTGTTCTGTTTTCCCAAACATTTGCAAATATATAGACTAAGTGTCACATGCTCTCAATTTGAATGAAAATTATCAAACTTTAAATGAAAAAAGGTCTAGAAACGAAAAACAATGCAAGCTAATTAGCTGTAAAATTCTAGTCACTGAATGTCAAAGTATTCAGTATCGCGCTCGCCACTGTCCTGAGTAGTATTCGGAGGTCGGACTCTTCAAGAGTTCATGTAAGAGCAGTAAAAGGTGGCACAAGAGTTTCTTGAGAGTTTTTGTTGATAACTTGTCATTCAAGTCGATAAAAGTTTCTTAAATTTCACAATTACAAGCAAATAATATTTCCTTTTTATTACATTGGCATTTGAATATTTTGAAACCGAAATTATTTTGCTTACTCTTACTCTCCAACGATAAACACAAGACACGCATAAGTCTTAGGATTAATTTTTCAAACCGAAAATGTTGACTTGTTAGGATGACACTTTTCACTTCATAGTTTTGTTAGAAACAGTGTTAGATGTTCATGAAGCAAATCTTAAAACTGGTTAGTAAAGAACGAGACTTGTTCGCTATATGAAGCAACATTAACCACTTATATCTGATTTTCACTCCAGTAAAGCAAAGCGTGTGCCCCAAACTTCTATATCACAGCATTTCTGATCGTGTGACCCATCGTATTTGCGTCAAGAAAGGCACGTCAAGAACCGTGTCAACCTCACTCTCCACAAACTGTCGTGCATTAGGGATCTTAGAACTTACCTTTGTCCAGCCCTAAAAATGTCAAGTAGGTATGAAGAATGAAACAGTAGAATGGCAAGCGACGAAAGTCAATTCATGTCATTAAAATACAGACACAGAAGTACACTAAAGAGTATTTTTAAGACAAACGAGGCATGAAGACAATGTGGGGGTCACTATTTAGTCAATGAAAGTGAACTGATAACCATCATGAGAATTTCTCGGGCGTAGAAGAGAAAATATTTCGAATGTTATACCTTTAAAAGTATAATTATCAAAATGAACTATTACATAATTTGCATAATATTCAAATGAATTGTTCGCCTGTATTTGAATTAAGATATATTCGCATATGCTGCTGCAGAATACCATACATGTGCGCTATCTCAGACCAACACATCACTAACATAATTATGATTGGTGCACATAATGCAACTATTACACAATATATGGTATTAGTACTCGTACATATATAGCACAACATAATAATTATTAATTGGTGCGCATCTCTAAGACAGCCAAGTATGAAGTCGCAAATATACAAAAGTATTTTAGCTTAACTACAATTTGCAAATGTCATTACTCGTCAGACAAAATGATAATCTTAATAAAAAATAATCTAAATAATCTAAATAAAATATACGTTCTGATATTCTAATCATTTCATGTAAATATTATACAAAGAAGATGCATTTTTCCGAAGGATATCTATTGCACGATCATTATTCTTCATCAAATTCTTCGCGTATCTGCATGAAATGAAGAGACATGTGAGATAATACGCATGTAGGCCTATGCATTCGTCGTTATCTCGCATTTTTGCTTCACGGATTTCTTCTGAAGTTTTATTCCAGCTGGCTTCCTCACAATACGTTTGCGATGTATTTCATTTGATCATCAAATCCGACTTTTTGTCGATATGCATATTTAACAGCTTGATGCATGTCAAGTTTGCTCATTTATATTAGTCAAATATATTTTTTCAATTTGTCAGTTGCAGAACCCAATTCAAAATATTAGAATTTGCCAATCTATCTGGGTTTTTCTTGATCCCACACTACAAAAAACCATCTGAAAATAACAGGTCATAAAGTCTCTTTGTAATAAGCAAAACACTTTTGCCACTTTGTTTTTCATAAATATAAAGGAGGAGCTGCATTTTGTATTATTTTGTAAAAAAGAGTCAAACTTTATGATTCTGTCAAAACCTTCAAAAGCTTCGTGTGGTCACTCACAAAAAAAATAGCTGACAAAAATTTGGAAATTAATGCAAATTAAGCTCCTTACAAGATACACATAGCTATGTAAATGAACCTCAAATTAAACACTGACGTATGAAACATAGAAATAGCTAAGATGAACAAACTAGATAACTTCTCCTAAATCTATTGCCTATGAACTTCTGTCGATTGAATGGAGAGCGCTTTCTTCATCATCATACAAACGAAAAAAAGAAGAACGAGATGACGTCCCAGCAATCGAGAGGAATGCGACTGCTACACTATTGTCAAATTCGTTCATAATTTGTTTTACTTCACCGTTCATGAAAAGCTGGGAATGCTTCGCCACTTTCTAAGCAGTCACAGCTTTCCCATGTCACAAAATTATCTACTTACCGTTGTAGAGCCTCTTCTTGAGACATAGCAGCATGAGTCGTGGCTACATGGATGGCTTCTTGACCTTCTGGACCAACTACATAATGTTCGTCCGGTGTTAAAGCCCCTTCTCGATTGATTATCAATACTCCGTCATTTGCTTCACCAGGAGAGGCTACTGCAACTGCATCTCCATTTACTGATGCTGGTACGGCTGCTATTCTTTCGCCTTCAGTGGTGATTGCAGTAGGAGCGCTACTTTGCGGTTTTGCTGATTGAGAAGAAGCGTTTGATGCTTCAACAGCTGACTGTACTGCACTAGAGGCTCCAGCAACAGCAATTCCTGTAGCAACCCCAGCAGCAAATCCAACACCCGCACCGTCACCATCTCGTGGTTGATCGGTTCTTTCTTCTGACACAGCTAAAAATAGGAAGCAGAAAATACTATTGTATACCTACATGCAGTAGTGCCACATAGAACAGCAATTTTGACTTGAGGATCTAAACTGCTACAGTTTGGATCTCTTCCGCTTTGTATGACGGGATGTGTGCTTTCGTTTTGGAACGGAAGCAAAAAACTAACTCAATAATAATGGAAATAATATCATGCATTTCAATGTTGTTCGTAATAGAGATAACGACAGAAGATTCAATGCATAATTACTATCGACATAGGCCTATAGAGCATTTCAAACCCTTTCAATTGTATCACTTACCTTCTCTGTAAACACAAATCATGAAATAAGATATTCGCCGGACAACAAAAATCATTTGATGCATGGTTGCAGGGAAAATATGAATATTATTTCAGCTTCAGTGGTGAAGAAAATTTATGTTTCATAACCAGTTGAGTAATCTTAGTAGAATATCTTCCTAAGATGTCATCAGATTCACAATAATAAAAGCAAATCAAAACATTATTTTTCAAAGTTTTCTAGATTGTTGAGCTCTGAGGAATCTTCTATGAATAATTCCTCTTTGCATCCATGAGCACTAACACCTCACTTTTAGCAAGAATCACAGGAACTATTCCATATCACTAAAATAATTTCTGTGAAGCAAATATTTCTGATTATCTTCACGATACATAAAAAATTAATTGAATGCATAATCCTATGCAAGTCAATAAGATTGTTTCAATTGTTTGTAAATTACAAAGCTAAACTGAATTCGGATGTATCTGGATACATGGATTGGACATGCATTCAGGACCTATCACAATGGGCCTTATATCATAATCTAGACACGAATTCAATATGAGTCAATTTGGTACTTCTACTCTTTCCCCACCACCTTTTTCAAGCTTTCAAGTTAGGCTTAGAATAGGCTTAGAATAAACTTGATCTGTCACTGAGTGACACTACAGCACGACTGAGAAGTCTTGCTTGAACCCTGGGATGAAGGATTGGTCCCTTGGATACTCAGTTAGAATACAAGGTACAGCTGTGATCATGAACTTTGTGGGATTGTTGTCTACAGACAAATGACCTGCAGTTGTCTAATTCTGAGGCTGTAAATGTTCTACAAGTCAGATAAGAGGAGCTTTATACACTCAACGCTATGCGACGTTAGTGAGACTGCCCGTAGGAGCAAGAGAAGATCGTTGACGATGCAACACTTCCGGGTGTCAACAACAGAAATGTGGTGGGGGGGGGCGGAAAGAATAGAAGTACCGTCAATTTTTATTATACCCACAAAATTTTATTATCGCCTTTCCTTTTTCATTAGCTTTTCTTTACTGACCATTTTTATATCTATATTTACGAGTAATTCAATACCAGCGTAATTTACAATTAACAAACTAATAGAATAATTTGATTCGATATTTATTAAATTGCCACATAAGAGTTGAGCGCTTGAGAGGACTTGGAATAGCGACTAAGCCAGATTATGTACATGCATACCTGTTACTCCCATCAATTGTGAAACAGACGCTTGTACGAATGGGCAATTGGCGGGATGTAGTCCTCACCATCATGCTGCAGTTGTCATAGCAATAATAATAAATGAATAAATAATTCATCACAATAAGGTCGGTATAATTCAGTGTTTAAATCAATTATATATTCTATATATTCGTATAGTCACATCATCGCACTCGTGATTCTCTGCAAAACATACAATTCGTAAATGTATAGCAAGAAGGGTGAGTGATAATCTGATTTCATTACATTTGAGGAATGGGAGAATGTTTCTGCGGCAGATTTGAAAAATTCGCAATGATCATAATCTATTTTTCAAAACATAGCCGCATGCCCACTTTCAACAGATGATAAAATATTGAGGCCTTTGTGTGAGCACCGGCACGAGAAATCCGCAGTGTCAAGCATTTCAGACACAAAACAGAGCACAGGAATGAATCACTAACTCTTGAATCATTCAGTTCAACAACACTATGAACCTTCAAACAATACATTAAAAAATAAAATTGAGAAAAGACTATGTGTCCATTGATATGAAATACATGCGAAGCTATTGTGCTGTTCCATTTACCGACATGTACGTATTTCACTAAAATCGGGCAATAAATCTGACTTATGGTCAAAAAATACGTATCGAAGTGCAAGCACAACCGCATTATTTCATATCAACAAACACCTAACATAATCCGCATTTTATCCTTCACAATAAACTGCCCTTTTATGCTTTTATCCTTTACAATAAACTGTCCTTATATCCTTTTATCCTTGACAATAGACTGTCAAGATATCTTCCTTTCACTTTTAGAGATCGGAAAAAAAAATTCAAATAAAAAATTCGGAAGTTATTTTACAGTGAGTCATGTTTGAAAAATTCTGATGTTTTCACTACATTGTACCTGTAAATCAGAGTTAACTATTCATTCGTTACACTATGAATACCTGTCCAATAACACAATTCATTACATAGAAGCGACTGAGACCTGTGCTCTGAGCCTTCTGGGGAGAGCGCTATACAAAATACACACTTATATATGTACAATAGAGTATTATTAACAATTAAAGATACAATAATTTATTTCATTATAAAAGATTAGTAGCCATTATGCGTATATACTGCAAGTATAAACTTTGAAGCGCAATATTTCTAAAGCTGATCGATAAATTTAACTGCAATTGTTGCATGAGACTACGTTTGGTAATTATGAAGATAAAATTATTTACTTTATTAGTATTTGTTATTTACAGCTATAATACTCGTAGTCAAGAATAGTTAAGGTTTGCAGAGTTGATATAATCGGGAAAGTTAACTCGGGTTTTATACGCGCCAAATACCAATGTTAAGGGACAGAAAGGGAATTATTACATCATAATCATTGAAAGTTTATTAGTATGAAGTCTGATTATTCAATATGCAAGGTTCATCGCCATTGCAAGACTCTGCAGAGTTCGAAACCAAAACTAACTAACACCTAAGCATTCTCACAATACGCATATTACAACTATAAACATCTCATCTTGATGGTAATCGGCATCGCCGATATGCCAGATTTTAGAAATTCTATCCGCTTTCAATCCTGAAGTTCCTGAATATGTCGAGAATTCGGAACTTATATTTCAAGACAAAAAAGCAGTTTCTTCACTCAGTTTAAGAGTAAAGTGACTCCAGAATACAGACGCATAAACTTACTAGATGTGAATTCTTACGAAAAAGATTTACGACCGCTGTAAATCTCTTTAACTCGCATCAAAAAAGTAAAACTGAATTACCAGCTCAAAATTACTCTGAAATGTAATTTGTTTATATAGGAGCTGATCGTCAAACTCAAAGCTCTTGGATTTACGCAACTGTCCTAAATCTGTGACATATGTGGAAATGGACTATTTTCGGATCCAGTGTTACAGCAATCAGCTATGAAATAAGTTTCCCGTTTTAAAAATATATACAAATTGAATCCAGGAGGTTTCCAGGAAAAAACCAAAACTTTTGCAATTTTGCAACTGCCTGGCTGTCTAATCAATTTTATTTATGTCACCGTATTCATTAGGAAAATTGTTGACAATGGCCCCTTTTTCAGCTAAATGACTTTGAAATGATATTGACAAAAAGAAAATGACTTTAACTCCCACCCCCACCCCCCAAAAAATTATCTATATTAGATACATTAGCCTTTTTGTTCATTTTTTGCTTTAGTAAATGTCTGATGACTTTGGAAATAAAGTCAATTCTAAATTTCAAGACAAGCAAAAAATATTACAAATAAAATACTTCCTCAACAATAATATTCTAGAATTGGTTTTCCTATTACGCGCATAATGCGAGATTGAAGTTGTGTTCCATTTCCCAAAAGTCAACTGAAAACCTGAGTGCCATAACAACACTTGGTCTGCTTTTTTTAGAAATATTTTATAAGGTCTCGAACTCGGCAAAGCCTCAACTTGACAGTCGAGCAGTCACTTAATTAGCTGAAATTTGATTTGAAAAAATATTCAGTTAGGGACTTTATGAAACAAATCACATGCATCTACTGTACATCAGTCATCACCAATAATTAGATTTCAACTGATTGAGTACTCAACATTTTGTGCCCATTCATTTCATTTAGAAATATTCAAATAATCACAAGTTCAAGGTTCAAGCAAAGCGAGTTGTGTCAACACAGCAGAACGATGCTATAGAAAGAACGCAATTATCATATCAGGATGGCCACGATGATAATTTTAGAATCAGAGTTGCTTTTCCATCTCTTCATAGTAGATAATCTACTTTAATTGTGATATGAATTGCTGTGCAAAAGCTACTGTTTACGATACTCTGACTCACAATATTTCGATACTGTACTTAAGTATCGAGAGGATTATTAAGTTAGCATTTTCACGGACTTATTCAGCAATTTTCTTTTCACATGACTTGCATATTGCTCATTAATCTAACTTGTCTCTAGAAGGGAACTGTCAATTGCATGGTCCCGTGTATGAGAAATTGATATAGCAAGCTCAAACCAGGCAGATATGAATCACACTTACAAAAGCACAAATTATAATAGGACTATATGAAATTCGTTGCTACTTATTAACATCCCCGCGATATATATGAAGCTTTTACGTCACAACTCCCCATACTTGGGGCTTGGACGGCGCTGACATAGTCAGATGGAGCGTTGTAGTACTCTTATTCCGGATGCCCTTCCTGCCGACTTCCAATGACACCTTTGGGGCTCGACCTCAGGACCAAAAGATCGCTAGGCCAAGCACTTAACCACTGTGCCACGGAGAACCCGCGATATACGAGCTATATAGCTTCAAACAAAATAATCATTAAAAGGGAAACATCCTTTATAGTGTTGAAATACCTGAAAAGGCCTATTGTTGCGAATTTAATTCAAAATTGTGATCTCATTTCACTTGATGTGGCTGGAGTTGCACAACTTAATATCTCTCGGACGAATCTGCGATGTACTATCTACATACATGTACATAACCATCTGTGATGAGTATGTAAAATTCGAGTAGCCCCTCGTCGCTTTCAATTTGCTACTGGTTAAAGGGATGCTCTCTCATCCGAGCACAGAAAGTAGTGCAAGAAATGCCTTGACCATGCGTTATAAAAAATTTAGAAAATCTGGGAATTACATATATTGATATATTAATTGACTATTGTATACCATCATTAGGCAAGGTGTTTATTTCGATAGAAAATATATAAAATTTACAAATTGTACAAATTATGAAAATAATATAAATCATGTTAAGCTCCTCCATAACATCATCTATATAATTTGTAAACTTTTTGAATTTTCATCGAAATAAACACTTGGCCTATTCCCAGATTTTCTAATTCTTTTACAGCAGCTGTAAAAAATAATAGAATATCAACATTGAGCATCATTTATTCGCTGAAATTATCTGGAGAAGAAGGCCATGCGCGGCTCTTATTAGGTGTGCTTGTTTAGCAGCTGTTTCTTGTGGATGAATGATTTGATTTAGTCTTATAGTGATTAGGCAATTTTCGTGCTTGCTGTCGCAATCGATGGAATATGACAAGAATTCAGTAAGTCTGGCTCATGTGAACAACTGAACATTCAGAATTTTCTTTGTCTTGTATTGTTTGATGAGCTACTTTTGTATCATATTTACAACCCGAGGAGGCAATTTTACCAACGAAATATCGTTTTATATTTAGTTGATAAATATATATATACCGGTATATATACAACAGCCAGGATTAATGAATTATCAGATGAAATCAATTGTTGCATCATCCTGCTTATGGAAAACTATTTGGTCTCGCAATCATTGTTTTGGAGTTTTCTTGTTTCGATTGTGCTTGTATTGATATTTCAGATGGTGGTTAGCCCTTAAGATGTTCGTCAATCCGTTCACAAAACTTCTTTGTTTAGGTTCAAGTGTCCGATTCCTTATCAAATTAACTCTCTGATCTCTTAAAGGAAGACTCTTGACATTGAGCAAGATTTCGTGGCCATCCTGTATTAGTAAAGGAAATTGATCCTTAGAAAACAGAGAAACAACGTCAACCGTAATAGAATAACACCAAGTGTAATCGGGAGTGTGAAAATTCGCACAGTTGATTCAATCACTGCACGGACTCCAAAGCAGATACTTACGATTTCATATTATCTAGTCAATAAACTTACATTCAACTCTCAGGTCATCCTGTGCACCATCCACATCTTCTCCAAGAACTACGAGATAGCATACATATATCATATTTGTAGACAAACCAGATGTGAGACATGCAGTTAACAAACACTACATTTATGAGGAGTTCTTCAGGCAATCTGACGTTAGTGATACGGCAATGACAACTGAAAGAAGCTTAAGAAAACTGAAGTGTGTTAGAAAAACGTTGTTCATTACATGAAATATATCATAGAGTAATCAAATAAAGCAACTTTATACATAGAATGAATCTAGTAAATATATAAATGTGTAAAATTAAACTAACAACAATCACTTCATACTACTGTCCAATTATTTTTATTATAAGTGAAATTTGAGTTCGATTGTTCTATTGATAGACAGATACAATAGCAACTTAAAAGCTAGTTTCCTTCTCTACAAATGGATAAATAATGTTTCTTTTAATTCTTCACATATTCAGTTATGAAATATGAAACTTTTTGACGCACGTGTTTCTCTCAAACTGGACACGAATTGATTGTCATTGGCAAAAGTTGATTACTGTTTCATGTGGATCAGATCAACGAAGGTACCGGATCATTTGGGTCACTATTTTGCTTCGGTCAATTCGTGTCAATGGTCACAATTCGGCGACTCAGTAACTATAGTCCCGTCATGAGCTAACCGTTCATCGATTTCGAGAAGGCAGTATGCCACATTGCTCGTCATTGATGGTATTTCTGCTAACACCCAATTTTTGTTTCAACAATTCTGTATGCTCTGATGGGCATAATAATCAGGTGAATATGAAGAAATTACCACGATTGAATGGAATATTGCAATTGAACTATTAGATATTTCCATTTTCGATATGTACCATTAAATATTTATGATTAAATGACATGTCTACAACAATTATTATAACCATGCAAATAGTGATGGAAAGGAAGATGTTATTATCTTTATCATGAAACCATTAGACAGTCACTTATATTCATGCCGGTATCCACCATGTCGTGCAACCCAGGCCTGTCGTCTGTCACTTATAGTGAACCGATAGAGGACATTGAAGTAATGACTAGATAAAGTTAATTGTCTTGCCAGCCTTGTTGTGGAAGAAGTGCAGTAAATTAACTTGCGCATGTGCATTATGTTACCACATGTAAAATACTGTTAAAAGAAGCGTTTATTCGCAGTTTTTTATTAGCAGTCATTCTAGAATGTAACACTATGAAGACATGGGATACAGCCTCCGTTGAGAGCTTATGTTTCACTGAATATACGTCCCCATTTTCTATTGGTTTCTTTGGCACTGTCATATTATGTAAACTATAGTTCATTTCATCTTTCTGAGATTAGTATTCGTCTAATCATTTATCAAGGACAACAATTATTCAAAAATGCTATCCAGTTTATTCATTCCTTTATATCATCATTTATTCTTTCCGCTGATCTTCCCACATTCACATCCGCATGTCTATCCGTTTCGATCCCTTAGCTTTAAGGCAATAATGAAGCCGCATTGCAAGAAGAAGAACAGCATCTACAATATTGGTTTCGAAGAAATATTCATGAAATTAGCCGTGATATTTTGAAATATAAGCTTAATTAATCAATTATTGAGAATTCATAATCGGGCCGGCACTGGTTACAAGTATTGCGTCATGAGAATAATGCACCTGATGCTGTGCACTGTAATCGACTAACTCAGGCTTAGAGTCTGAAAATCTTTTTAAGTCAAATGTCGCATTTAGAATAGCGGGTTTTTCTTTTATCTGGTCAGTGAAAGAATCAAGCAAAAACAAGACATGCCCGTACAGTGCGTTTTGTAAAACGTTTCATGAATTGAACCGCGACCTCGCACCGTGTCAATGGTCATAGAGGATGTGTAAGGACAGTGTAATGACAATGCGTAAGGTGCACATGTATGCTTCCACTTATTAGTTAAGGTCATCATTAAGTGATTGCTATATCAAGTGATTTGAAGCTCAGATACTGGAAAGATTAAAGGCATGAAATGCAACATATCTTGAGAACGGTATAATTGATTACGTTAAATATGAAATGTACAATTATCTACACATTTAGACGCATCAAAACCTCCTAACTATAGTGTTTAAGCCCTGACTTTAAGAGTAATTTCATCACTTTATAAAGTACGACATACCGCTGATGCTGCTTAAACCAATGGATTCACTGCGTGGTTTCCTAAGAACCTAAAAGGACCGAGGAAACATCAACTTCAGTGTTTTAAACAGTGCGCTTTTCATGGGCTGATTGGCTCATTCGATTAAAAATCAAAAAATTGAATTATTATGTCGGAGATTATAGCGCTTCTCATCTTTAGAACCGATGGAGGCTATACAATTTAGGAGGACTTTTCGGAATGCTTTTTTGTCGGACCCCTCAAAGAACTGGAGCCGAAATGAGCTGCACAAATATGGGCGTGACAGAATAGCTGACAACTTAGAAATGAATCAAGTGAAAAATATTGCATGAAACTCCTACAACTGATGAAGAGTTCTTACATTATGAAAGGAGTTCTATAAGAAATTATTTTAGCATGGTTACACATGTTTCTAAAAGGATGCACACTTCATTATTGAGTAATAACTGAACAAGTCTTTCAACGCACAAACAGTGCGTTGAAAGACTTGTTTAGTTATTATTTAATATATTTTACTCAATAATGCTTTCGAAGTCTTTCTTTGACAATTGTGTTGAAATAACAAAAAGATGCACACTTCAGTATAGTGAATGGAAGAATCCGGTATTTAGCTCAATTGACTATTCTCATGGAAACTTCTTCACCGGAGAAAGTCTAAATCTTGTGTAGGAAGTTCGTATTGAATTCATTTGTTGTTCGGAGATGTCGCCATCACCCAACATTTCCGCCATATACTACGCGAGGCGAATAATCCTTCAATTTCCAAGAAGCTTCTGCATGTGTTACGTCACTTATTGAGTATCTGTGATACAACTAGTTTGTAAACTTTTGACTTGGCCATTAAATTATCAGTTGTATTTCCTCATCAGAATTTGAAAATTGGAAATTTAAGTACCATTCCCTTCATAAATGCGCTTAACATCATATAATGTCGTTCAATAATTACGCAAAACTAGCCCAAAAGGAAGGAGGGGCCTGCTGGTTGACAATTTTCCCGAAATTATGTCATTGAACGAAGCATCAAAACATGTAAACTCTGCATGGTTTCGACTTTTACTGGGAACATTCATAAATTCTAAAGGTGATCTCAAACAAGATCGATAACTAATGGAAGTCCACTGGGACCCTGATGACTGAAATTTTTTCATTTTAAGAACCCCCTCTGCATTTTCGGCAGGTTCCATTTGGATGAATCACTTGTATATAACTATAAACGGTAAATTAATTATAATAAAATCGTCCGATATGTTCAGCATATCTGTTAATTAACATTTTGATCAGCAATCGCTCTCTTGAAATATCGGATGGGTCAATTCGCTTTCAGAATACATTCATCGAGCCTAATAAAATACCAAGCGCTCTTTTTGGTGTCAGAAAAAAAGACCTTGAGTTGATGATCAAGATGCGTGCCATTATCTTGACATGTCGTTCAGTAAAAACGGCGAAGTGAAGAAAAAAGTGTTTTATGAAATGATAGGTTTGATCTCCATCAATTTCTATTTTCAAAGAACCTTCATCACATTTTCTTGTGTCACAAGATAGGCGGAGTAATCTGCGTCATTGCATAGATCATTTGCTGAGTGCTATGGAATCATGCTAGAAACGATTTTTACTAATTAGTTGTCTAATCATCTTCTCACTGTTGACGCATGAATGAGTGAATACATTTATTATCATCAACAATCAGTCAAGAAAGTTGAGACTAGCAGTTCTGACATCTATTCTTTTGTAAAAAATGGATCGAAATAATTGCTGATTGAACTTATACCGACATCTAACTTGATGTCTTTGTATATGTTTTCTTCGTACATGAATTCTCCACAAGCTGTCATGCATAGTTTCATGTACCTGTTTTAGTAAACAAAACAGAGTAAAGGACAGCATTGTGGATGCATTTGCATCCTGTAGCGGTGTCCACTTAGTTTTTAATAATAGGAATACGGATGCTAGTCGAGTACATACACTATTGTATTTGAGAAACCCTGCAGATGTTGGTGTTGTTTTGAATTACAATTTGTGAAATAGCATTTCAAATTCCGAATCTTTCAACTTTTTATACTAACATTTGTTTTGATACATTATCATTGTGTTCTTATTAACTAATTCTATCGCTCATGTGTGTTACAAATAACGTTAAGACATCCTGAATTGTGATCCGTTCACGGTCAGTTAATCTTGTAACTATCATTACATAAATGGATGCTACTTGCTTCAGTTTTACAAATCATCATCATGTTATGCTTTAAATTAGACGCTTAGTGTCTTTAGATCTTGCTATAATCCGGCTCAACGCTAGCCTTCATTTAATTTTGCAACTAAAATTGCATAACGAAACGAGACAATTGTTTTCAAAACAGTAAAAAGGGTAAAGAATTCTAATATTCAGCAAAGTCAAGAGAGGGTTATGGCTGTTAAAAATGAATTACAGGTCAGTTTCACTACGAATACCAGGAATATGAAATAAACTTTGAATCAAGAAATGGATTCAAAATAATAAGCATTATGTCGGCTGCCAGATAAAACATGAAGTTCACGCTATTTAAGGTACTTACTTTGAGCTGAAGATTTCAAGTCGAGATCGGATATTTTCGAGTCATAATACGAGCGCAGTCTTGTCATGTCCTCCTGCAGCTTTGCTTTGTCGGCCTCCTGTTGAGCATACTGCTTCTGCATATCGACCAGACGGTCTTCATACTCCTAGAAATTGGGAATGCAGTCTGATTTCAATCTTTCATTTGGCTCAAATATGGCAAAGTCTAACTGGGCCGCGTCTACTTGCGGCGCATAATGAATTCAGTGTATCACTGAGCCGCGGATCATCTTATCAATTAATGATACCCACCTCTGTTTCTTATTGAAGGATGCCGCTAACTAGTCAACACCAACGTACAATCAGTATTGAGTTTCGCATAGTAAATAACATTAGCATCACATTCACAACGACTCAAGTAACTCATAATCCGAAGTATACTCAGACTCGAAGCAGACCTGTTGAACAAGTATTTGGGAAATGGATACCACACCGCAGTTACCACAGCAGTCCTACGCTTCTGTATCACCATCTCAGGCGGTATAGACGCAAAGTCGCCTTGGTATACTTGCTCTGTTGCTTCGAATACGAAATCATCAACGGAATAAGTTTTGAGCTTTTCCGACTTTCAATGCACTCGAAGTTTGTTTTTGCAGCGGCAGATATGAAGAATGAAGCTGTGACCAAATAATGACAGTATATACACGAGACGGGATCTTGTGACAAATGAACGTTGTCGCTGATTTAATCATTATCCTTGTCATGAGCTGAATATTTTCTCACAATTTTTCAGTCAAACACATCTGATGCTACGATTTCTGTTAAATATGTTTAACACCCAATCTAGAATGACTATCAAGCAATTTATTAACATTGGTCAATTTGCTGTACCAACTTTCAACTTGTCAAATTAGCAAATGCTCACTGACATTTGTCTTAACAGGCGGTGAGGAGACAAATTTCCCGCTGTTCTGGATGGATCAGGCTACGTCAGAACGCGAATGCTTCGTTTTGAGGCATTTTACCTACGTAGTCAGTACAAAGACACGGTTTATTTAGATGCGGCTGAGTTTGAAGTAGTATTTATGAAATATTTACCCAATCATACTCTAGGTGATAGGAATGCTCCGTTGGTTAAAGTTTGTGCTTGGGTACGGGATGATCAGGTTTCGAGTCTCTCCGCTTGGGGAGATTCTAGGTTATTCTAGGTGATAGAGATTGCAATTGTGCATGGCAAAATTATTGTCGATGTCGAAGACAGTCTCCACCGGAAAAGAAAAACCTGATGGATCGAGTGGCTCCGACTTTCGCGCTCCGAGCTGTGCTCAAAAGTAATAATACGTGTTAACAATCGCAGCATTGGAATTCTGCTGTCAGTGTTCGCCACCTTCCTAGGATACAGGGTGTTTGCGATCTTCCTGCGGATTGTTTTCAGTACCATTATGGCGCATAACATCGCGCGTTAAACTTAGTTAGTAACACCATGTACTGATTAATGAGACTAGCTATTCATACTTCACCAACAATATGCGCTTTAAGTGGATGAAATGGGATTTTGCTATCGGGCCTATCGTTTATGCGAAAATTAATCATATGCATTGCGAGCATGCATTGCTTTGCTAAACGTTCGCCAAGCATTACTAACTGTCCATGATCTGGACTCATCATAGAGCATCGTGACTTAGCAAACGAGGGATTTCTGTGCCAGGTGACTGTTTAACGTGAAGTTCGACAAACAGTCTTCCGGCAAAAACATGGCTTCACCGGAAAAAGATTTATGGAAGCCTTTTCTGCTGCTTCGAATGAACGAGTCGGTTATCACGTGGAGACTTTCTGATGACAGGAAGGCAGAGGTTCTTGTAGCATTCGATGATCGAAGGAAGTCGGACTTGGTCGATCCTTTGGAAACAAAGTAGCCTAACAAAGTAAGAGGTAATCTAATCCACGAGCATTGAAGCACAGAGTTGTACAAGAGTTGAAGCCAAAAGATAGACCTAATCGACTTCAATTTTTCTTTTAATAATTGTTTGATTGACGTACAATAATCCGAATTCGATCTTTAACACCAGTTTCAGTTATGAGGCAACATTCCTTCTCAAAGGGAATGTCCACTGACACTACTGTTTCTGATATGCTTGCACAAACCCTCACTAGATTGACGACAAGCCCATGTAATCATCATCTTCGATATTTTTGGACAATTTGTTATCTTGCCATGGACCTTTTTCCAAGTGATGAAAGAAACAGTCATTGCCAAATCCAACAAGGATTTGGCAAAATTATTTTTACAAAACACCAAAACACCAAGTACAAACACTCAATACGAATCAAAACGAAGGCCCATCTTTTTAATGTACAAAATAACCACATATGATCTTGCTCTTGCTTTTCACTCATTTAGCAAGAGCTGCACGATCTTTGTATGCGCTGTGATGGAGGACATTAGGAATACCTTTTGTCAATTTTGGAATAAAAGTAATCAAAGGAATACGACTCATGCTCAGCGTTGCCAGATCCAAATTTCATTTTTTTTGCGCAGCACAAAAAACACATATTTTCTACATCGTTACTGTTATCCCCTTTTCTGCTTCATATTTTGTGTCAATTTTAAAAACGCTCTATTTGCCAGTTCATGTTTATATTACGGTTCATCGCCTTTATTTATTTTTTAGTACATTTAATCAAATCTTTTTTAAGTTGGCATATTTTTGCAGTTTCAGTCTGACGTTTTTTATTCATTATTTAGTGCGAGAAACGCATTCTGAAAAATAAAACAAAATTGCAGACTGAATACTTTCATTGAAAAAGATATATATTTTTGTAGAAATGGGAAAGTCCATATCGCAAAAAATTTTGCGTCTAAACTTGAACAATATGCACAATACAAAGCAGGGTCAGACTGCACTGATAAATATACACCATTTTACCAAGATTGTATAGATATGAAAATATTTTATTGTTATATATATATATATATATTAGTCCTGTAAATTATAAACGCAATTACTTGACGAAAGATTATAAATGGTTCATAATGAAGGGACTATAGCAACAAACAAAGTGCAAAATGCGCGATTAGATTATAAAACTAGATAAATCTCATGGGAAAGCGTGTCTACTAAAAAAACTATCAAATTGTTTCGCTGACTTTGTAAAAAATGATTTTCAAAAAGTCATAAATGCTGTTTGAATAGTCCAAACACAAGATCACTTTTAATTTCAGTGAATTCAAAGGAAATTGTAATAATCAGCCCCATTTTGACATAATCTGTGCGTAGAGAACTATGGTGAGCTTCCCTACAGCTCAATTCATTACGCTGTCAACATGTATATAATACAAAGGCCTGCCGGAAAATAAAGTTACACAAAATAAGTTCATAAGGACGCCAACTCCCTTTCTTCCCGACTACAATTCGTGCAACTTGGGCTCGAGCTTCGACACAAGTTAGCTAGAAAGCTAAGCAAGTAGGCCTACTCTTTTCACAGTTGTGCCTCTGCTGTACAAAATGTTTTAGTTCAGTCCATTTTACCAGGCAAACATTATACAGGTGCTCACAATTGATCATCAGAAAAACAGATTTGTTAATATTAAACAACAGTACTTGCCTAGCTTTCTGGCTGACTTATACTCGAATTCTGGTCGGAAACGTAAGGTACGCAGTATCATCATACACAAACCCAAAGCAACTCTATGCTGAAACATCGACATATTTCCATTGGTGTTCTGAAAGTAGCCGGCACTTAAATTGAATATTTCATCTCAGCTGACGTTGTAATCGGTTATATAATAACTATTTCTTTTTTAACAGAATTTTCACCCCTAGCACAGGTACGAGTCATGAACGGAGCTAGGGGTTACTCAATGAAAAAGTAATAGATCGTATTAATAAGTACAATAATTAATAAAAGTAAAATAACAGATTTTCTAATCTGATGAAGCTGTCCCCATCAGAAACCTGTTCGCAAGCCTCTTGAAAATATTAAGATTATATTGGTCAAGGAAAGTGGTCTGGGGAAGCTGATTCCAAAGCTGTGCCCTGCGAACAAAAAAGTTTTTCGAGTGATCTACACTGCCAATCCAAGAAAGAAAATGGAATCTTGTTCACTGATCATTTTATCTGACATCTTAATGCTATGATCATCATCATTTCCTTTAAGTCGTGAGTGCAGAATACTCTGAATTTCTGAAGGACTGAAGGAAACAAAACATTTGGCGCCCCATCCTGAGACCCTGCGTAACTCTTCATCAAGAATGTCGTATAACCGCTGATGTTGCTGAGTGTTTTTTGCTAGTCGCTCATTACCTTGGCTAGTCCCTACATCACCAGTTTACTCACTAGGTAGTCTGGGAGGTCATTGATGTACAGAAGAAAAAAGAATGGGTCCCGAAATTGACCCTTGAAGAACTCCTGCATAGACAATCTTGGTGGAAGACTTTTGGCTATCTTAGACGACAGACATCTTCCGGTCACTAATGAAAGAAGCAAGAAGTTTGTGGAGTTGATCAGCAACTCCACAAGAATTGGGCTTCCGAAGGAGTCCCTGATGCCAGACTTTATCGAATGCCTTGGAAATATCCAGGGAGACTGATCTCTTCTCACCTTGTCTGTCAAGGACACGACTCACGTGTTCAGTGACATATGAAAGAAGATCTGCAGTTGATCGAGTGCCTGAGAGCATACTGTTCTTCTGATAGGTTCTGAGTTTCAAGGAAGTTAACACAATGTTGGTAAACCACTGCTTCTAAAATTTTGCCAGCAATTGGAAGCAGGCTGATAGAGCGGTAGCTGGATGATTTTTATACACGATACACTATACAACTATACATGAAGAAATTCATGAATCGTTCTGGTGTCCAAACCGGATATCGCTGAGATAAGTCATGACAAACAACAAAATATGTCTAGAATATTTATTTAACTAGAAATGTCTAATCTTGATTTGACATCAGCTGACTGTCACATTAACTCAGTCAGTAGAAATGGCATGCTAGATGCCCAGTATATAGAATTTCTACCACCTTATATTATTGATTATTAAATTACATTATTTTATTCTGATGGTAATGATTACACTTTAAACTAAGACACACTTCACATCTGAATAACTTCATTCAGTTCTTGGTCTTCCCGGTTGGAATCACTTAAGTCTTTGATGCTTGCACTTAGTGTTCGCTTCACGACATCGTCCACGATTCTTTGTCTTTTTCTTTTTGACCGCCAACTTTGTCAAGTTCCGCATCTACCGAGCACACTGCTACGGAAGATTTCGATATAAAGTCTTAAGCTTGTTTCATATGTTCTTCAGCTACCAGTCGTCTTGCCTCCATAGAGCATTTTCCTCGGTAAGGAGCTCCTCTTCCTTTGACAAAGGCATCTGAAGATCACCACAAGTCCTCTCTCCCAACGAGATTTCAGCTGCAATCTTTCTTCGGCTTTAATCTTTTCTATTTTTTCTTCCACTGCATCTTTTACCTTGCATTTAACTTCACACATTGCGGCATGAGTTCCTTACAACAGGGAAATCAATTATGGAGTGACAAAAATGTGATGCGACTTTAATAGATCATTTTTCGAGAAAATGACTTTGTTCACATATGAATTGGACAATCTATTCCAATTTTTCGCACGAATAAGTGATTGAACAGACAACTGATTTATTGCGTAGAGAGGGATGCAAAAAATTGCGCAGGAAGGGGCGCGAAATCATTTTTATTGCGCAATTGCGCAGGTCTGGCAACACTGAGGCTCACTATACCTGAAAACTTAGTATTTTTGTCAAAATAACAGCATGTGAAAATCCGCAAGATCGCGAACACCCTGTATATTATATAGAATGGTCTTTACAATTCGATTTTTGAAAGTTTCAAAATGTTAAGTTCTACTATTTTCCAATCTTCTTTTGAAAGTATACAACTTTTGACTTTTAGTATTTCTTTAGTTGGACAGAATCGAACCCCGGTCTCTCTGCACTTCATTTCTAATGAATGCTGCTGATCAACTGCGCTATTCCACCAACTAGATTTTCCCTGTTCACAGAATCCATAATAATGCCACCATAGTTATCTCTCCACACAACATAGGCAGTTGACGTCTATGGCCTCCATGTAAGCAGCTAATAGTACATGTAATATATCACATTCACTTACTTTTTTCATTCTTTCTTTTTCAAATTCTATCTCCTCTTCTCGCTTGCGATCAGTCTGAGCAACTATTTCTTTCTGTAGAGCTGCTAAATTTCCATCGACCGGTAATTTTCCAGCCAGAATCATCTGCAGACGTTGGATTTCTTCCTGATATTGTCGAAGCAAAGCATCTTTCGGATCTTCGTTTATCTTGGGTTTATTTTGAATATTTTTCGCTCGGTTTGCGTATCTAAGGGTACTCAGAGTTTCGTCGTAGTTATTGTCCGCAGGACTCAAGCAAGCAACCATCAATGTCTTCGTATTGCCACCGAGAGAATCCTGGAGCAAGCGAGTCAATTTGGAATCACGATACGGAATGTGTTTAATCTTCGCGTCAACCAGCGCTGAAATGACGTTTCCTAAAGCAGACAAACTGAGATTGATCTTCGTCGCCTCTTTCAAACGGTCCCCAGTAGCTCCTGTCTTTGACTGTCTTTCAGAACCCGCAAGATCGACCAAGTTGAGTTTTCCAGCACGGATGTGCTCCTCTCCTGATTCGTCAGTGTCACCCATTTCCATGTAGATAGTGAAAATGGAGTGAGATCTGGAACTATCTGCGTTCATTAGAGTAGCACCAGTAGCTCGATTTTGCCATCCACGATCCATCACGACCTGTGAAAGACGACAGGAAATAAATGAATTCTATGAGAAAATGCTTTAATGACGAAGTTTGCATAAAAATCATTGAATATTAGTGGAAAACTGTGTAGGAAAGGAATGAAAATACTAAATTCATATAAGGTTCACCCCCCATGCATCCACATATTATGAAGTTCTAACGTCACTACTAACCCACTGGACGGTGTAGACACGGCCAGACAATATCTGAAACGTCGTGATACTTCTAGTCCGGATGCATTTGCCGACTACCAATGACACTTTTGCGGCTCGCATTCCGAACGAAAAGATCGCTAGGCGAAGCACTTACCCACTGTGCCTCGAAGACCACATGCATCCAAACTGTAGCCCTATAGTGCACCAAGTTGTCAAAAACAAGAAAGAGAAAGAGCAACTTAGAGTCACATGAACGGCGTTCATGTGTCATAATAGAATAACCAAATGTCAATGCGTTCAGTAAAGTACCAGTCTCAGTCGAGAGAGAATTAATGTGGAGGTGGAGGATAATTTATGATGATAAAGGCTTTTCAGGCAAGTGAAGAAGATTCTCTGCAACTCTGTTAACAAAAAATAGAAATAGATTGATATTTCCTAGTGCTGTTACAGCCTTATTATTAAATAGATTAAACTTTCAATTTGAATATTCTGGATGACAATCATTTTTCATCACTTTTTACTTTTAGCATGGTAATTGATGCATGGAAAATGTGGCAAAGGAGTTTATAATCCCACGGAAATCTGAATTTTGCAGACATAAACACCATAAATTACAGCGATATAAATTACAGATACATTGTGTTCTGGATACTTGAATGAACAGACATGTCGGTGCACTGCTGTCATTAAATGGTGGAATATTTCACTGTCTTATTTTGATAGCCGCTTGATTCAAGTGAATACATTGGTGAAATAGCAACCAGAATCATTAGAATCACTTAAACATCAAGTTGTATCCTCAGTAGAAAAGTTAGAACAAACCTGAATAGTAGCAATTTCATCCAATATCAGGAATTATCAACAGGACTATTTCACAACACTCAACATCAATACAGCTACCCTTTCAAGATGCAGCCATACCCGTAGTAAATATGAGATACACAGTATAATTCGCTGATTTCTATGAGTATTCAGCATAGACATCAGTGCATCAGAAATAATCAACATATGCTGCTTTTTGAAAATGCTACGTAAATGGGATCGTTGTATCCTCATTACAGAAAAGGGAAAACGTCTCAATATCTGCCATTTCAGTCAATATCAGTGATCATAATCAGGCCTAGTTCACAGTAGTAGTGCGCTAAAAAGTAGTAAATGAGAAATACCCGAGCAATGCGAATTCCGAATCTAAAAGAGCGAAGAATTTTTGGCTTATTATCACAATCATACGGCACAGAGGAATTATGGCTTCATACACAATTTGTTTGTGGATGTAGAGTTCCATTATGGCCCATATTCAGCTTTCCAGATATATTTTGATTCTTATGAAGTTTTCTGTTGGTCTTCTTGTTTAGTGATTCTGGTAATGATTGAGACTAGGAATGGAAAAATTGAGAAACTTTTCGGTACTAGGCTGTAAACATAATTGATTGTGGCATACGGGAGGTAGTTGGTCATAGCAGTTTGTAGTGAAAAGTCTCTCCCACTGTTTTTGTTCACTTGTAATTCAAAATAAAAGTTGAAGGTAAAAGTTCGCCAGGGGGTACCGGGCGTGCCCCCCCCCCCGAGAAGGCGACATCGATAAGTAAACTCTCTCATTATAATGTGGCCCTGAAATTTAATTTTACAATTTTTTCGCATTTTCTGTTAGATGTTCCGCGCTTATCCAATTTCTTGTCAGTGTCAGTTATAACTAGCAACTAATTTAAGTCATATTCTAAGGCGTGCGCTTCTAATTTCTCGTGTGGGAGGCGCATCCGATCCGTATTATGCACGTTTCCTCAATTGAGGAATCCTTTAACAACGTCCACACCTGCAGCAATGAATGAAGATGTTTATCTGTTAATCAGATGAAGTCTTATCAATAGACACTTCAGGAGTGACCATAATTGTTACGCCCGCCGGGATATTGACCAAAGAGCGGCGTAATGATATAAACACTGATCTCCTATATTCCTTGAGTCAACTAACAGGTTGAGACAAGCTTCATGATTGATTGCTGAAGCAGGACAGGTCTGCTGTTTCATGGAGATAAGTGCAAAGTTTTTCACAAGCATAATCCGTTATGTAAACATTTTTGTTTCTCATCTTTCTTTCAAGAACCTCTTGAAGAATAGGAAATTGAGAAAGTTAAGCTTTTGACATACATGTAAAATGAGTTTTTGATAATTAATGTAGGCGTAGCCGATGGTATCTTAGTCATCGGTCAATTTATCAATGCTGAACTCGATGTCAATCAGTTCATTTCATTTATTCTCGCCTTTGACATCAAACGTTCGCTCTGTGAAATTTCTGTTTAAATCACGTCTTTTCATTTGATTCAAATGTACAACTTCGCAATTTTCAAGAACTGTGACCATTTGCAACTTCGCAAGCAAAGTAAGTTGAAATCCTTCTTGGCATAGGAAGCCAGCAGCTTTTTCATAAAGATGAAAGCATCGTAACAAAAGTTATCACATCATAGATTTCTAAAATAGAAATATACGTACTTTATCACTTTTTCTTGCATGCTCATCATAATCATATTGAAACTGTAGCCTATCAATTTTCCGGGCTCGGCCCCTACCGTCCCCCTGGCCAAATTTTCTAAAGTAGAAACATACTTTATCACTTTTTCTTGCATGCTCATAATCATATTGAATTAATATTGAATTATAATCATATTGCGAGAGTACTACACCCGTACCCTTCGGATCCCTTTCCTAGATTGCACCATCAATGACCTGAAGGACAGGTTCAGCGACCACACTGCGACAGCAATGAAACTGTCAGCATTCGTGCCAGCATTTTTATTAGCGGACAAGTTTGAAGAGGTAAAATTTACATAATCATTTTATCTTACAAGATAGATAGGCACACATTTGGACTCTTACTCTTATGTATAAGTAGATCCTATTACATGATGGCTTTCAGAAATTCTTAAACGAAAAAAATTCTTCTAATTGGATGGAATTGTACTGAAAGCAAGCAGGATACATCAATGTCTGTGACACGAAGTGCCGATGATTTTTCCTTATATTTATTAGGTATGGTAAAAGGTATTAGAATATATTCTTATACCTTTGTACATAAACAATGAAAAATATAAAGAAGGAGTGACCCGCTCTTTTTACAGTCATCTAATCTGAATAACCTCCTGCTCCTAATTTTCAACATAATCGATTTCTTCTCAGTCTGAATATTCTGAAAGCTTAAGATAACTATTCATCACTGATATTCATGCACCTGTATCTATTTTTCAGATAATTCCTATGATCGAATTTTACCGATCGATCGCTGATGTAGAGATCCGCGATGTCAAGGCCGAGTACAACCACTGGACTCACAAATAGGTCACAAAAAGCGCAGTTTTTCTACGCTAAAGCAGTTGAAGTCATACATGAGATCGACAACCACGGATGAACGTTTGAACAGTTTGACCCAAATTTATACTCATCGCGAATTCAAAATTGACATTGATTCTGTGATTGACCGCTTCGCTCTAAAAAAACGACGAGCAGATTTTGTCTTGTAATGCGATTGCGGATAACAGTATATATAAGAAGGTTGAGGGAAATGAATTTTCTCTATACTCGTATTGTTCATGTACATGCAGTGTTAATTTGCTTTGAGTCAGGAATTGCGGACACAAAAAAATCAGTTCTTCTGTGGATATGTAGATAGTTAACTTTACCCACTTTATCCATATGCGTTTGCTGACTTCAACATGATGAAATGCAAAATGACAGTGAATGTTGATATCGCTATGATAATACATTACCATAGTAAGTCAAATTTCTATAACTGCTGCAAAATGTATAACCTAGATTGCAATGCTAAATAGAAATGATAGGGGAAAACAAGAATTGCGTAACATTTATCCTGCCCCCCCCCGAAAAAATTTCTAGCGACGCGCCTGGGTAGAACTATTTACAAAGGCAGACGTTTCGTGACTCTGTCACAGCATCAGTGCCATCAAAATCAGAAGTGACGGAAGTACAAACGTGAAGTGGATTTTAAATACTAATCGATTTGATCGCTTAGTCGCGGGCATCCGTCAACCAACCAGCTTTTGTTTCCTGTGCAGACTTAGATTTTTAGTCCTAATGTACCTAGCTTCAGTAAAGGTGCTTCTTGAAAACCGCATTACTGAAGCTTAGGATTAGACATTAGGACTAAAAATCTAGGTCTGCACAGGAAACAAAAGCTGGTTGGTTGACGGATGCCCGCGACTAAGCGATCAAATCGATTAGTATTTAAAATCCACTTCACGTTTGTACTTCCGTCACTTCTGACTTTACTGGCACGAAACGTCTGCCTTTGTAAATAGTTTTAACTTCAACTTTTATTTTGAATTACAAGTGGACAAAAACAGTGGGAGAGACTTTTCACTACAAACTCCTAAGACTGTAAACAGTTTTCACCCGTCGTGTCTGGGCTTTATGACGTCTCCTTCTTGATTCACCGTCACTCTACACTCAGCCTCTTCATTATATCTTGTATGTACAGCACATGAAAAATTTTCCAGGAATTAAATTTCTTGTGGTATATTGCGAGACATATTGTCGAAATATTCTTCATGTTTTTCTCACATGCCTAGAAACAACTGAAGATGTAGCAGAAATGTAATTCTGTTATTACTGTGATAGAAACAAGACTACAATGCATTCTTAGATGATTCTAGACACAAATCTGTCATGACACCCCGATGCATCTTCAAAAACTGAACTGCTTAAGTGATGTAAATTTAATGCATTATGATGAATCACGGAAGAAGAATGAATGACGCAGTTCACGCAATATAGTATCGATGACTTAAGACGGTCCATCAATCTCTTCAAGACCAAAGTTACTATTTTCCGAAGCACGTGATGACATTCTAATATCTTCAAGAAATCAATTAAAACCTCAGTGAAATCCGATATGAAAGCGCTGAATTATTTTTTTGATTACATTTTTGTCAATCTGCTTTTTTAACCCTGTTGACTTTTTACGCCTATAACTGTTTACATGTCTTTTTGCATTATATTAACCGACTTTCAATACATTTTCAGTTGAAGATGGTCAAATCTCAAAAATGACTGGCCGACTGTCTTCGCAAACTTAGGGAAAGTATGATGCAACCAACATTGATTTAACTTAAAAGTAAGGGATAAAAATTTGATTTGCCTTTTGAAATGAAACATTTGAAAATTACATTTATTACAACAATTCAAATGAAAAATGCTGAACATCTTCTTGCATGCATACAACAATCTTCTGTACATTGCCCTGTTTCTTTATCTACAAAAATGGTTTAGCTTGTCTTCCGATACTCGTAATAGACATTTGTATAGTGTTCTACAGTATTGATTTTTGAATTAAGAACAGCTAAATATCAACATGTAAAGACGGGAATTTCTATATCAGATTCTATCACATTGGTTCAAGATGCTACGGACATTTTCAGTCTGAAATCAAAACAAGATACACGTAGTTTTACAGAAGAGTCATGTAGATATTATCCCAATACTATTACAAACTTGATTTTTCTTGTTTTGCACTGCAAAATTACTAATATTGATACGTATTTGGACTTAAACCTTAACTTACGTCCTTATGGCCTTAGGGTCCTTAGTCTTAGGTCCTTAAGTCCTTAACTATACTAACTTTATTTAAAGTTATTAAGGTCCTAAGTAGCGCGTTGGACGCGACTTAAGTCAAGTAAAGTGTTTCTTAACTTACGTCCCTAAAGTACGATTGAGATATAAGCAGCAAGTCAATTCACTCTGGCGTGCTTCGACGAACCAGCTTGGGTATAACTGGTGCCAGAATGTAGAGACTAGGCAAAAACCAGTTCTGTCTTCTTCTAAAATTTATGGCTAAGAGATGACGTTAAAAACTATTTACAGGCCCGACGTTTCATGCCTTCGCGCTTCCTCAGGGGCAACATAAACTAAAAACACAAGTAAGACCGACAGCGTAAGGACGCGCCCAGCAAGAAAGTGTAGTTAAGAAAGACTTTACTTGACTTAAGTCGCGTCCAACGCGCTACTTAGGACTTTAATAACTTTAAATAAAGTTAGTATAGCTAAGGACTTAAGGACCCAAGACTAAGGACCCTAAGGCCATAAGGACGTAAGTTAAGGTTTAAGTCCAAATACGTATCATGTATTTATATATTATATTTTAGAATTGCTGAAAGTCGTCAATTTTGTAATCACTATCACACAGATCCTAAATAACTGGATCAACTGTTCTTGTTAATTGACATAAATGATGGAATTAAGTGCATATACCAAATTAGATTCTTCCTGAAATTGAGCATCCTCTCCTTCAAGTGACTGAATGATGATGATTTCCATTAAAATTTCCATAAACAACCATCATGAAATCCTCTCAATCACTCACAACTTCTCTTCTTATCACAATTTAAGTCATCTGTTTTTGGCTCTTCCCCATTCTCACGATTCTCACCATATGAATATACATTATTTATATGAATCTGAGCTAGAATATTATTTAGAAGCAACAACTCAGTGGTAAATAAGCCTTCTTCCCTGTTTCATCTCCCTATTATCTGTGCATGCATGTCTGTCACATGACTTCACAAATACTGACGTATCTGTTGAGTGTCAGAAATCAATAAAAGAGCTGATAAATGTTGGTCAAATTTATAATCTAAGTAAATTTGCTAAATCATCATCGTGTCACCCAAGTTCAAGACCTCAATTACCATGGGCGAATGTTTTTGCAGACTTGCATGTAATACCCAAAAAAGCGAAGCATGGACAGAGCACGTTGCAAAAATGAGCGAAGAGAGATATTACCGAGGCGAGTGGAACAGAATAAAGAGGAGAGTACACGGGGAAGACAGATCGAGAACCCGGTAGAGCGATTGGGTAAGAAAAGACCTAGAAAGAACGATGGAAATCTACTGCGGAAAACACGGAAGAATGGAGAAAAACAGTTACCTCTGCAGTGGGTGACTTAGACTTGTCCGTCTTTGTGGTCGGTCATCTTGACGATTTATGCTGACGATGTGTTATAGTGAAAATTGGCATGGATATTGTTTTTCTTCTGGACATCACTTTCATGCCCACAGACTTAGACCGGTCGTCTCTTCTTCTGTCTGACTAGAAAGGAAGCTTTGGAACATGTAATGCCTATGAAATGGCACAATCTGCTGACATAATACCATAGAAATAGAACAATGAGCAGCCAGCTCAACATTAAACACGTCAAATTGTGCAAAGTTTTAGTTACTGTCATCTACCGGATCACACAGCAACGAGACACAAACGATATACAGATTGTTTCATAAAAAATGGATCACCCTTAAACATCGCCTTAACTTCAACTTTGTCTAACTCCGCCAAACTTGAACGAATTTCTCTGAAATTTGGAAGATATGTCAGTTGTGCTTACTAATATCATTGTTGGAAATTTCAAGCATGAATATTGAGTTGTTTTCCTGTTATAGATAAAAAAGTAGTAGATAATTTGATCTTCATTTAGCAATGTTACACAAAATCACACCTCACTCTTATAAAATTACATTTCTTTCCTTTGTTATGTAATATGTTGTTCTACAAGCCAAAAGCTATCAAGCAAAACAAAAATAAAGAAAATCGGTCAATCAGAGCCAGTATAGCACCATTTTTCATCAACAATAATGCAACTGCTACATGTGATTAACTGGACTTCATGTTCCATAGCTTCCTGACTTCGTTTTCGGTGGTGTTGGCAGCACTCCTGATTGCTTTCAGCTAGAAATCTATCTCTTACCGGTTGAAAACAATACAAAGCACAAATGAACAATAACGAGATCGCATTCACAAAAGGCAAAGTGTCAGCCTTGCTAGAACTAGGTTTTTCTTTGCGAGCTACAAGCAAGCGACTAAATGTCCCTTACACAAATGTGCATCGATGGCATAATGATGATTTTCGACCCTGTCGCAAAGAGGGCTCTGGCCGTCCACGCAAAACATCCAAACGTAGAGACCGCCTAATTTTGAGATTTGTTAAAGTTGATCCAAGTCTCTCGTTGACTGAGATGGTTGCACTAGACTCGTCTATTTCTAAGTCCACTATTCGTAGAAGACTTATTGAGTCGACTCTACTGATTTGGGCTGGCATTTGGACCAATGGCCGCTCTGAACTTCACATACAGCAAGGAACCATGAATTCTGAACGCTATGTGAATGTTTTACGAATGAACATTGCCCAATGACAGATCAACTTGGTGATCCATCGACTTGGTTATTTATGGATGATAATGCTACGTGTCACAGGAGTAGTAGAGTCAACTTATGCAAGTCTCAATTAGGGCTTAGGACATTATCTTGGCCAGCTCGTTCTCCTGATCTGAATCCCATAGAAAATGTATGGAGTATTCTAAAACGCAACGTTCGTCGTTCACTGCTACCTACAGATGGGGTATCACAACTTACGTCACTGTTAAAAAGAGAGTGGAGAAAGCTAGATCAGTCAAAAATCAACGATATCATCGAATCAATGCCTAGACGAATTGGTAATGTCATTGACAATAAGGGTAGGGCCACAAAATATTAGCTTCTTAAGAACCGTTACTGTATCATAGCTTATCAGATTATATAAGGACATTTAAATATATTAGGGACATGAAATAACATGAAAAATGCTTTCTGTATCATACTTATGTTTTATTTAGTCAAATTTTTAGGATGATCCACTTTTTATGAAACGGACTGTAGAATAGAATAGAATAGTGTTTATATTGAGAATGAAAATCACAATTTACAATCAAGTGTTGACAGATAAAAGGTAGATGTGGTAAAAAAAATAGCACCTATCATTAGATAAAAGTAGTGACCAAAAGTTATGGCGGACGGCGACTTTGAGTCTTGCACATAAAACTAGCCATGAAAGGAAAAAACGAGTCTTTCATCTTGACAGTGCGGCATTGCGGGATGCAAGGAACACCAGTATGTAACAATCTTTCAGGGGTTAGTTTGTGAAGAATGTGTGTATTTTCACTTTCAGCTTTGATAAATAATTGTTTGCTAATCAACAAACGGCGGTTTTCAATTTCACATAAAGAACACTGACAAGTTCTGGGATCGTCTCGAAAAATTATCATATGTGCTCTTTTATCGACTCGAGCAAGACGGTTGTTCAATATTCTATTGAGGCTTACAAAAACAGGGCAGGCATATTTACAAACAGATCTTACATATGAGGTATACACTTGGTGAAGTTCGTCGCTCGATACAAATGGACGAAGCTTGCGTAAAACATAAAAGCGCTTATTGACAACTTTAATAATATTATTCACATGAGCCTCCCAACTTAACGTTTCAGAAATAGTGATACCCAGGATATTAACTGATGGGACAGTATCAACAGGAAAACTGTATAAAGATGGGTTCCGCAAATCAGAATTCTTAAGACAGATGACTGCTTTGGATTTTGACACGTTCAAAGAAAGATTGTTTCTTTCACACCAGTTTAAAACATCATTGACATAGGTAAGTACAATCTCATTAACATGGGCAGAGTCAGTATCATAAATAGGTAATATCAGCGTCAGATCGTCTGCATATTTCACGCAACCTACAGCATTACCTAGATTCCCAGTACATCGATAATCACCAAAAAATGCGGCAAAAATATATGGAGCGAGAACAGCACCCTGTGGAACACCTGACATTCTTTGAAAAGGTTTCGAAATAACATCTTATAAAGTAACAGAAGATGCCCTGTCTCTGAGGTAATCATTCAGCCATAACACAAAACCAAAGGGCAAGCCAGCTCGTAAGAATTTGCTAACAATAAGATCATGATTTAGCTTGTCAAAAGCCTTCTGAAGGTCAGAAGTTATGAGAACCGAGCCGCAGCAATTCTTTTCATCATAGTTTTTGCATAGCTCATTTGTGATTGTTACCAGAGCTGTTGCAGTTGAGCATGATTTTCTAAATCCATGCTGTTCTGGGCCGAATAACTGCACAATTTGTGGGTACATATTCGTCAATACAATTCTTTCAAACAATTTGTCAGGGAGAATGGTCTGTGAGATCGGTCTTAACTTATCAATCTTTGTTGGATATGCTTTGGGCACCGGTGTTATGACATCGCTTTTCCATTCAATGGGAAATCTTCTTTGATCAATGGACGCTTGATAAATATCAGTGAGAGGAAGAGCAATGTATTTTGACAGCTGCTTATAAATGATGGAGGGAATATTTTTGTCACCTGATGATTTGCTTGATTTTACTTTTGTCAAAGCACTCATGACGTCATGCGCATTGACTTGCAAACTCCAACCGTCATCAATTATTTCATTGTCAACAGGCATTAAATTTCGATTTAGACCACCTTTGAACTCATCAACAATCTTTGTTAATGTATTTTGAACACCACCATATTCGTTTATGCAATTATCAAAAGTGTTTTTTCTTTTTTCTTTTCCAGTGAATGAGGCCAGCAGTTTCCATGGTCCGTTGGATTTGCTTTTGATTTTATTAGCCCAAATTTGTTTGCATTTCTGGACTTCGTTTCTCACTTTGATTTTCAGATGCTCATATCGACCCCAATCTTTTGCCCGGTATGCAGCCCAGCGCTCATCAATTAGATGTTTTGTTAACGGAGTCAACCACTCCTTATCATTTGAGCTCATAACAACATCATGTTGGGGGATTATTTGGTTGACATACGTCGACAATGTGTCATGAAATATACGCCATTTGCCGTTAACATCATTGGTACTCGACAATAAAGACCAATCATGGTTTTCGACTATGGAACAAAGTTTATCAATGTTCGATTTTCGAAGATCATATACTTTGCGAACAGAAAAATAGGATGCATTTACATTTGTATCAACAAAGCTGTGACAGGTAATGAACAAGTGATCAGCGTTGCCAATGGGAGAGTTGTACAGTGTGAGTCATAAAGTGCGCAAAACTTTGAAAATGTGCTGTGCTTTCTGAATAAAATATTCGACAATCATTTTAATGTCATTTTGTTCGTCAAAACTTAGGATTTTGTTTTATATAAAATCTTTCGTCCCTCTAGAAATTACACCCCTAAAATTTTAAAATTTAAATCATATAGAATTATCAATTAGTACATGAAAACCTAAGATTGTTTATTGCATGATTTGTCATTTTGCTTCTGTTCAGTGATTTGATTTGACTGCAGAATGATTCAACAATCGATTTTGTTCGAGCAACGATTTGGACATGAGCAAGTCATCTAAGTTGTTCGAAGATTTTGAATTTGTCTTTCAATTTTGAAACCTACGATTAATCTTTGATGTGCGAGGAACAGCCTCCAAAACCAAAAGTTCACTAGTGTTCCTGCCTCTGTCAGTTTCGTTTGATTTATAAATGAGATTGACTCTCGTGAAGTTGTTTTATTCAAATAACGAAACTAGATTTCGTGAAGTGGATATTGGAGAATAAGGAAATTCTGCCAAACATTATTTGGTCTGATGAAGCTTGTTTTACATTGAATGGACTCGTCAAGCAATGCAGCTGTGTGACAAGGACAATCCAGATCCAAATTGGTGAGGCATCTCAACTCACTTAAACTTTGTAATTAGATGGTGATTTCCTCTAGCTTCAGATTTCAGTCCTACTCTTTCGAATCGACTGTAGATGAAAACAGTTAAACCAACTGTTTCGTGATCACCTTATGACCTTGCAAATTGTTGTGTCGGACGGAAAATTGGTCTTTGACATGATTCTTTAACCATAGAAATTTCGAAATTTAGGCTGCTTCTGATGAAAGTTCAATTAGCTAGTGTAATGCAAAATAATTATAAGAGAAAAATGATATTTCACACGGAAAAACCCCATGTCTTGGTAATTATAGTGGTGCAAAAACTCAAGCTGAATTATCATCTCGGTCAGCACTACACTTCATTGAATTTTTGCGTACATTATGACTCACCCTGTACTTTACATTATCAGGGGTGTACGAAGTGGTCAAATCTCTCGATATCAAAACATGATCCAAAATTTTATCTTTACCTGTTGGGTGAAGAATGAGATCAGATAGATCAAAATCATTACATAATAACTGATGGTTGAAATGATTCAAATCTCCGGCCATAATGAAATTGTACAAAGGCTTCAAAGCCAAAAGATATTCGTATGAATTACTGATGAAATCGTAAATGGCACCAAGATCATTCGAATTACATGATGGTGCAATGTACATACATAAAACATACAGTCGTGCGTTTGGAATTTCTATAATATTAACAGAAGCATTCTCTGGAAAACTGAATGGCACATGGACATCGGAAGGACATAAAAGTTTGCTGACATATATAGCTGTACCTCCTCCTCTTCTTCCATTCCGATCGTTTCTAAACATGTTGTAATTTGGTATGTGAACCAAGGCATCCGAAATATTACAATGGAGCCAGGTTTCCGCTATACAGACAAAATAGCACTTAATTCACTCACTTTCGGTAAGAGCGTTTATGTTTATGTTAATGTTTACAAGGGATACAGAGGGGTAACTAGTAGACGGTTTACTTGCGGACAGGAGAGGCATAAGAGAGTTTACCGAAAATTTGTAGCAGTGTTTTTTTGAACTATTTCTCCGTAACGTATCCAGACATCTTCGCCTGCTTGTCTGCGAATCTTAAGTTCTTGTATCAGTAATTTATGTTGTTTGCTCTGAGAAGGGGTGAGATCTTGATTGATATAGATACTATTGTGATTTGCGGAGCTTTTCAACTTTTTGGCATTTTTCAAGATGGTGTACTTGAATTTTCCGCTGCTGCAAGTTACCTTTAATGGACGACTTTTATTCGCTACTGGGCGCCCCAACCTTTGAATACTTTCTACATTGATTCTACCGTCGATAACATCAATATCTTCGAGGACTCCTATCACCTTTCCAAAATCTCTTTTCCGTCTTTCTTCGAAATTTCCTTCATTCACTTCCGGGATGCCAATCATGATTAAGTTATTCTGGTGCAGTAAACGCTGATGCATTTCTTCCGTTGCTTTATTCACTTCTTCATCAATCTTTGAACTTATGGTGTTGTACTTATCTTGCAAGGTGTTATACTTTTGAGTAAGCTCAATATGACTGTCAATCAATGAAGATAGCTTTGATAAATGCAACTGCATGACCTCATTTATCTTTTTCTCTATGATAAAGATTATATCATTCTGATGTGGAGCCGGGGGTGATTCGGAAGTATAGCTGGCTTTGGAGTTTAGAGAGATAACAGCTTCTAAAAGTTCCTGTTTTGTAACCGTACTTTTCTTGTTTTGTAGGTCAGCAACAGTCATAGATATGACTCTGTTCGTTGAACCCATATTGCAGAAATAGAATGTCCGGACAACAATGGATGAAAACAAACAGCAACACTAAACGAATTATTTTTAGCTCTGTACAGATGACGCTGTGTATGTCACGTGATCAAAAATCAATAATTCAGAAATCGAGCGACAGGGAGTGTCTTAGATGCAATGAAAATAACAGCTGATTTTCAATGCAGTTGACAATACCAACTGTTCATACACACTCTCAAACACTCGAAATGTGGATAAAGATCACAAGATGCGAGGCCGGGTCTGATTGCCAAAGACCATGCAAAGACGGACAGATCCAGTCGGCCCAACACTGAACAGCAAAGCGAAATAACGTCGAATTAGATATCTATGCACTAATCCCGAATGACAATAGCACAGACTAAGCAAACACGTGATTCCAGCGATAGAGGATCATGACACATAAGAGACCAAGTGATGGACACTCACTCCAAATCGAACACGGGTCCAAAAACGTGCAAAAAACACGAAAACCACTGAAATACTTGGCAAAAACCTCCAACAACTACAATCAGGAGACAAAGACGAATCTGCCAATCAAAAAATTAATGAGATCGACCCACAACATCCACCAGAGAATAAGAAAAACTGCCCAACAACGAGAGCGGCAAAATCGTACAACCGTCACACATAGAGGTAATTGGTGGATGATATCAAGTTATAAAGAGAAGTTGTCAACGTTTTTTCGTGCGCCTGCTAACTTTTTTAATAATGATCGGAAGGACCAACAATATTGAGAAAACTTTTGCACAATAATCTGAATTCTTCGAATCTGAAGAGTCGTGGCG
Source organism: Prostheceraeus crozeri (assembly GCA_907163375.1). Lineage (NCBI taxonomy): Eukaryota > Metazoa > Platyhelminthes > Polycladida > Euryleptidae > Prostheceraeus > Prostheceraeus crozeri. The sequence continues at coordinate 63,261 of CAJQUW010014148.1, read as the reverse complement.
ATAGGAGCATTTTGAGGGAATTCCCAGCAATCCGCAAGCGACGCACGACTATTTTTCATATCTCTGTAAGGCATTGAAAATTTCTTTTTGCCCACTTAGTAAGTTCCTGCATGTGCCATTGTTTTGAATCAGTTTGCACTTCTAGCAAAGTGATACGGATAAACAATCTAATTCTGTGGTTGTACCTTTCGACAACTTTGTTCTACCCTTTGTTCTACAGTCGAAGTTCTATCAATGAAGTTAAGTTTCTAAATCGCGACAAGTACTTCGGCGTCCCGCGCTTTCAAAGGTCGATAGAACTACGGTAGGTGGACTTTCGGCATGAGTTCATCCCTTACCACTGTGATCAAAGGGTTGATAAAATCCAAAACGCTAATACATGGATAAATTCAAAATTATCACGGATAGTGAAAAAAGTCTCTTACCTGGCATTCTTTGACGTTCGTTACTTTGTGCATTGAAAGACCAGCCACGTAAACTCCTCGCTCCGGATGTTCTTTCAAATCGAGTTTAGCTTTAACATTCTTTCCTAACAGATCACGAATTTCTTCATTATAGATTTCTAAATACGACGCATGAACAAGGAACTTCGTATTTTCGGCCACTGAGATTGTTTCGAAGATATGATCAAAAGCTCTGAAATGATAGATTGCATTGCTGATGTCTACGAAAGAGGTAGCAAATGACTTCATTCAAGGATAATCTCGTTAACTAAGGTTTCAAAAATATCTAATGCGGATGAAAGAGAATACAGCTTTCATGATTATGCAGCTCTGTGATTTGGACTGCTGCAATGTCCTCCCACTTTACCATATTACTGTCTACAGCGCGGTAAGCACGGACTAAGAAAATGATTGAGCACGTGTAATGAGCTCGATCAATTCTATGAAGTAGACAATCGGATTTATCTACAACTCTACATTGTTCATTTATTATCTTAATAAGCTTACATGGTCTTGATAGCAAAGAAAAACTCGTCTAGAGTTGTGGCATGGCTATACATATACATTGATATACACAGATGATGCATTAATGTACGGGTACAGGCAGGTACTGGTAGGCTACTCAACAGTTCGGGAGGGCACAAGTAGGCTATGTAAGAGTGCCGGCGGCCGTCCAAGCAGACTATGCATGGCCGCACGTGTATGTGTATGGGCACCGCAAAATGCTCTGCTCGCACTCGCTATTCAAGGTAGACAAAGTCGTTGCATGCTGGAAGACTGATATGCCCTTCTCCTTCCTGCCATCTTACAACAGTATTCGATCACATAAAACATGATTGAATGTTTGACAGTTGAAGAATCAACATTTACAGGCGATATGATAGATCATTTATTTTCGCAACACAATCATGTTGGTGGATAATTGAAACAATTCTGCACCTTTTTTGCCTATTCTGAATATTTCCCAAAAATAAAGCTATGGGCCCAACACCTTTGATAGCAAAAAAATATATTTATACAATTATAGATTTTATAGTTGCAAAAATGAAATTTGAAGAATATGAGTGCCACTTTGCTAGTTACTTGCTGCTTCATCGAATTTGAAAAGAGACCTTGTTTTAAACCCTTTTAAAGCCCACCCTTGTTTTTGCTCTAGAATTCCTGAGCGGTGCTGATGTTCGTAATAGATGTCCCAGCTTGTATAAACGATGATAATGATTTTATAAACTGTACTCGTATTCGAGAAACACACTCCCTTGAATACAAAACAGGTATGTTTTAACTCTGTGAAGAAGGGCCTGGACCCGAAGCGTTAAGTTAAAAACTCGTTTTTCCTTCTATTAAAAGGTTTTGCAGAAATGCAAGGGAGTGTGTTTTTTGAATACGAATGCAGTTTATAATCATGATCCTCCCGTTTGTTGCCATCACTTGTAATGATTTTACATTGAGTGATTTGACACCTTATAAAGTCTTTTGATGTAACAAAAGCTATATCATTCAATATCCATCATGTAATCAGTGTATAAAAGTATCTATTTACAATTACGTTAAATTTGTGCAAGAAAAATGTCATCAATTTAGAATTACAATTCCGGATTAGATGACCGCTTCAACTTTATAAACAGAGACTATCACAACAACGCCACCAGACAACAAATTAGCACTGATGATGTATTCAGGAGACATATCAACAAGACATATGACCACTTCATCTTCGTTACGTAGACAGTTTCAAATAAAACTTCTTTTGATAAGACTGCAGACGACGATGTATATGTAGCCAAAAACAGTCAGTGATAGTTGCACGTAACATAACAACCGGTTGCTGTTTACCAAATAGAGGATAGACTTGTCAGTAGTTCAGTAAGTATTTCATATTCTTTGCTCTGATTCTGATTATATTCTTGGATTGTCAATATGGTTATATTCCATAGGTCAAGATATTCGGAAAGTTATGAAATTGTTCAAGAAGTATATCATGCAGCTATCGGAATAAAACTTTCTGTGGTCCAGATATTCCAATTCTTATCAAGAATGAAAGAGCATAAATCGAAAACACAAGATGTAGGAAATGTATATCGCTAATGATGATTATTTCTGAAAAAGCTGATTGATTTTAATAAGTTTAGAACATGCTTCTTTCTTATACAATCAACGAAGCTGTTTCATTATGTGAGTAAAGCAATAATCATGCATAAATTGTTCATTTTCTAGAGCTTGGAAAGAGCAGGTGAAAGGATTCCTCTTTTCAATATATTAGTGAGAAACTGATGAAACTCAATTTGATGCTCATATGTAAATTAACAAAAGGGCCTGCATTTTTCATAGTTTTACTTATTGATAGCAATATTTAGAGTTAAAGTACTTTCTACAATTCACCTTCTAATGACAGCTTCACTTTAGCTTGCTCTAATAAACCTTATCATTGTTTGCTGTTAACGCGTTTAACCAGATTTGTCTCAAAAATTGCAAATTGTTTATCAGTAAGTGAATACTATCATTCTGTCATTAATGCACTTGATTACTATCGAAATCAGTCATTCGTATTTCATACCTGGGTATAATTCCACGTTGTGAGGGTGGATCTGAAATTCCTTGCATCGTAAAAGATTTTCCGCATCCAGTCTGTCCATAAGCGAAAATAGTCCCGTTGTAGCCTTCAGTGACACCTTCAACCAGAGGATAGGCAATATCTGCATAGATTTGATCAGTTGACGAATCAATGTGGTATGCACCATCAAAGAAGAAAGCTTTTGGAGGATTTTTGGTGTCGCTTGGATTTTGTATTGCACATTGGCCTCTTGCGCTTTCCATATTAACCACAGTCTTGCAGTTCAAATTCTTTTCTCGCTCGTTCAATGGACGACATCGAACAATCACCTTAACGGCTTCTGCAGCCATTATATCTGGAATAAAAATGGAGCAATTTTGATTTTGTACAATTTGCATTCGTAGGCAGTAGAGAACATTTTAGAACATGAAGTAGCGGAGAGTTGGGCCTATTGAGCCACCAGCCGTTTCTGTGAGTCTATTTGTAGTGGAAACTTTATTCTTCAAGACGTGCTATATTGTGCCAAATGAAGATGATACCTCTGATAATTTCAATTGCTGAAGCTCTCCATCACTACTTTCACAGAAATTTCCAAAATTTCAACATAAGAAGCAATTTTTTGTCACAACTCTTGTCTGAATGTAATCTAAAACTTAGGCATATTCCCACTAAAAAGCGTTTTTCCACGTATTCTTTATCAATTTCGTCAATCTAATAGTTGAAATATATTCAAGTGTAGACTTCTTTTGCATACGAGCATCTATTTGAAAGGTTAGCGCTGTGGGACACATTGAGCCACCTAACATGGTGCATTCCTACTATGCTTCTAATATTCCTTTGAATTAAAACTAATATTCATCTACCTTCATATTGCATTGTATCAATGCACGATGAATTAATAGCAAAACTGATGAGTTGAAATCAATTCTGACTTCCAATAAGTCTGATTTTGTGTACGTCGTGGAATCATAACTCGACGCATCAGTGTTGGATCTGCTCCGAATTCGATAAAATAGTCCTGGTCCTAAATTGCGACGATTATGATGCAGAAACACCTACGACAAGAGCTTGCCATATATCTATACTGTATTGTAGTGACTTATTTTCCCCAGAAGGGAAATTGAACTCTGTCCAAAGACAAAACACATGCCTGTCCGTCGTAAATGTTATTGATTATATTTTGAGACAATTTCCTTCACACATCTATATTGTGGGTGACTTAAATCATGAAAAACCTGATATACTTTAATCAAATTTCTTCCTGGTGAGTGTTTCACCTAATCTTGCATACAGCAATTTGGGGAGCGATTACGTGACGTATCCTCGCCGCTCATCTCCGAAAAGGTTTTGGCAAAATGCTGCAGAATGTCTTATTGATGATAATAAATGAAAAATATGGTCTTGATGAATTCATTGTTCATTTCTTTTAGTATTATCTGAGTTCTAAAGCATTTAGCGCCAAATCATCCAATTTGATAAGTTATTGTGGTAGTGTGACTAGCAGTGCTCCTGAGGGGACATTCGTTTGGTCAATCCTCTCTGATCATTTAATCTCAAATATTACACTTCAATTATTTAATCTTCGGTTCAGGGGAATCGATGCATTGATCGTAAAAAGCGAAGATGATGTTACTCTGGTTGCAAAAAATCGTATCGCACACCAGGTTAGCCCTATCCCTGAGGCCTACAAAGAAGTACTTGAGAGAATAAAACGCAATCACATGGAATTTAGTATCAGGAAATGTCAACAAGTTATGATCACGAAGAATCGATGTGTCGTGGATGATGGCCTCAAGCTGCAGGATGTCGCTCTCAATCCTAATTTACAAATTCTATGCATGATGCTTGACAAAATGACGATGGGAAAGAAAATACTGAAATGATCGGCAAAAAATATCATCTATTCTCTCTGTGCTTCGGCAACTCAAGCCGATGTTGCCGCAAAAGCAGATGATAATGATATATAACAATTTCATGTGCAGGTTACTTGAATGCAGCTTCCCACTTTTTGTGTCTCTTAGTCTTCAAGGAGTGCAGAACACATTATCCTATGGCATATATCCTGCAATCCTTGAAGCCCAATTTACACAAAAATTCAGTGCACGAAGCCTCGCTAAAACATGATTTTTTTTGCTTCAACAGAAACATGTCTTCGGATTTCCCTGAGCAAACTAATAAATACTGATTTCAATAACATGCTCCACGCCTTCACAAGTGTTTTTTGTTACTTTTTAATGGATCTGACAGTCACTAATTGAACATCTATCCAATAATGCTCTGTCCACATATAAGCGCATAAGGCACGGTGAACACGTTGTACTTTGCAAAATAACATTATGTTTCTATTATCAATTCGAAAGCTATATATCGGCTAATATTAAATTTCATCCGGTCTTTCTTGTGTCAGAAAATTTCTTGTTTTTGAATGCGGGCTTTTCTTTAACGTGCAACTGGACACAATTTGTGCAGTTCTAAATTCAAATGTGCAGCTGCTTTTCTTGATTTGTGCAGTTGAAAAATTATAGTCAGGAAAATAGGTAAATTAAAAACGCAGCAGAGAGTGGAGTGGATGTCACAATATATGACAATTACATAACTTACATCACAGTAAGCAAATACCAAGACATGACTACCTGTTGAAAATTGAAATTTACAAAAAGATTGACCGTTCGCTTGTCAGATGTGAAGATTAAATATTAGTTGCAATGTGCTGTAGGCAGAGTTGGAAAAGTCGGAGTTGGAATTGGAATTGACGATTTCAAAATCTACTGGAATTGGAATTGACCTTGATAAACCTCAATTCCACTTTTTCTATGGACCTGCGATAAATCTATTTGTACAAAAATTGAAATCACAGTACTCGGCCGTTGTGTCAACTACACGCAGAGATAAGAGAGAGATAGATCGACAGAGGGAGCTTTATTCTATTATTGAATGCGTGACCCGTCAGGGAAATGTGGTTGGTCGATAGTAGTTATTTATCAAGCAAGATAATTAATCAAAATAAAACAATTGTTGAATTTATTTCTTGATAGGATAAGCACAAAAGTTAGAGATTAACTTAATTGTTGTGCACACGAAAAACAATTGGTTTGGAAAGAGGAAAATTAACGCTGCATCAAAGGGCAGCAACCCTATCAGATCAAATCACAATATAGACAGTGTCAACAAAATATTCTAATAATTCATGATTCAAATAAAATGGAAATTACATCAACTATTATTCAACTTCCAATCACAACAATTAACAATCAATTTTTAAGACTATAGTTATATAGATACGACACGCAACAATAAAAGAATAACTTTAAACTTACAGTTCACTTCTTAATGTTGAATTCACTTCAATTCGATCGGACTCACTTATACCAAAATAATATCATAAATATCAGTGTCACTTATACCGTCAATCTTCAATCGCGCTCGCTGATGTGTTGCCGTATACGCTGCTGTGTTGTTGCTCGCTGACGGGCAATTGTTGTTACTTTTCTAGTTAAGTTACACCGCGAAAGCCCGAAGTTCTTCTAAAGCTACTGAAGATGTCGTATGTATTGTTGTTGGTAGTTGTTATTGTGTCAATTTCTCATCGTTTCTAATTAATACAATTTTTGAGACTTGACGATCAATCCACTTTCTTTTGAAAATTAAAAAGTTTCCTTTAATCTCTGCTTGTTAGCTTTCGACCCGACCGCATTTCGTTCTTATCACGGAATATTTAATCTCCTTTTTTAACATGGACCATTAATCAGTTTTCATGATATCATTTTTATCGTCGTTTCTTGTTATCAACAATCACGTTATTCGCACATTGAATTTCTTTCTTCTGTCAGTTTATTAATAGATTTATTCGCATCTCATCTCTCTCTCAGCGTTCTTTGCTGACCGTTAATTTTCTTTTCTTTCTTTTTTTCACGAGATATTGAATATCTTACGAAACGAAAATGGCGTAGGCTGACAGGTTGCATATATACATGTACACAAGAAATATGAACTATGAACATGAGAGCGCACATATGAACGACGCAGTGAACGGCACACAGGAACAACGAGGATAAGATAAGGGCACATGGGTTAGCTTGAAACGAACAAACGTTAGATGCATTAACATAATACACTATACGCAACATGCATTTATCGGAATTGAATCTTATTATGGAATTGGAATTGAATTGAACTGTTTCGACTGGAATTGAATTGAATTGAACTGTTTTGACTAGAATTGGAATTGAATTGAAATTTCTGCTCTGGAATTGGAATTGGAATCAAAACATTTCAGTGGAATTTTTCCAGCTCTGGCTGTAGGTACCTGTTCGCCCTATACATCAGTGCGCTCTTATTTTTATCTGAAGGCCAAGGTGATACGGTGCGTTGCTACTACCACTGCCTTTATAAATTGTGAATTGCAAAACTGATACATGTATGGATGCAGTTCTGGAAGACAACATACATGTAGATTTAATTCAAGCAGAGAAACTGCTAGCCAGTCATGAATCATATTTTGTAGGAGACAGATTCATGGACAAAGCAGGAAATATTTTAAAATGTTCATGTTTGCCATGACTTGTAACTTGCAAGTTTTGTATGTTGCATGCGAATCATATAGGTAAAAGGTGGGCAAACGTTTCTAATAGCTGACTACATCATGGATCTGATTAGCTTTGTGTTCAGCTAATTCTGCAGCAGGCTACTGTAAAATCAGGAAAGTTGAAATGATAATACTGTGATGAGTAGACCTCTACAACTTTTTAACAAAATATGAAAACCAAAAGATGATGCTTAATGTACACATTTGTTATCGAAAACTATACCTATCCAAAATTTTGACCAGCAGTTTTGTTTTACGATTTCCAGAATATTCTGTCTTCATTTAAACACATGCTTTGGGGCTTTTTACCACAGAGATAAATAAAGCGTTTCCAGAACTATCGACTATGCACAGAAATTGTACCCACAAGTCTGAACCGGGCCAAAATTTCGGAAAGCTCAATTACTTGCTTAAATCCGTCGAAAATGTTAGAAAAGTAGCGGCAGTCTTTTAACAAAAGAAATCTGTTAAGTTAATCTATACAGTAATCTAAATTTAAAGCATTTTGCAAAATCTAGGTAAATACACGATAGGTTGGAATCACATTGGAAAAGAGGTTGGGAAACTTCTAGATACTACTCCTCAGGGTAGAAAAGGGCCGGGGCCGTCGGCTGGCGTGATCAAAACCGACCGGCCGGGGTTGACAATGTGCAATGTCAATCAAAATTGATGGCATGCCGGTAACTTCAGACAATGCTTTACGATTCACTGTCAAGAGCTCAGGCAATAGGCGCTGATGATATTACATGTGGTTGCATTGAAATCCAATCATTCATTTTAACTCCTAAGCTTCATGTTTTAAATCGAAAGGATTTCGACTTTCCCTCGAAATTAATGTTCATGTTGGCTCATAGTTTGACAAGAAGATCAGAGAAATGTCAATTGTCCTGACCTAGTAGAATGAAGCAAAGATTGATCATGCACACTGAAGCAACTACTTCACTTAAGCTTACTCCGGGTCAAGTTATCAGAAACGAAAATCTTTAAGCTTGGTACAGTATTTCGGGGAATTACTGCGAAATCCGGTGCCATGAGAAATGAAGGCTTACTGAACATTGCTTGCACACGTAGTCAAGAGTGTTGTATGAAACGTTTATCACGCATGTTCCTCTCATAAGAGGTTGATCTGCAGTTTTTTCAAGATCTGATCAAATTTTGTAGAATAGGCTGCCACTAACAAATGATTCTCCAAATACAGTCCGTTTCATAAAAAGTGGATCATCCTAAAATTTGACTAAATAAAACACAAGTATGATACAGAGAGCATTTTTCATGTTATTTCATGTCCCTAATATATTTAAATGTCCTTATATAATCTGATAACCTATGATACAGTAACGGTTCCTAAGAAGCTGATATTTTGTGGTCCTACCCTTATTGTCAATGACATTACCAATTCGTCTAGGCATTGATTCGATGATATCGTTGATTTTTGACTGATCTAACTTTCTCCACTCTCTTTTTAACAGTGACGTAAGTTGTGATACGCCATCTGTAGGTAGCAGTGAACGACGAACGTTACGTTTTAGAATACTCCATACATTTTCTATGGGATTCAGATCAGGAGAACGAGCTGGCCAAGATAATGTCCTAAGCCCCAATTGAGACTTGCATAAGTTGACTCTACTACTCCTGTGACAGGTAGCATTATCATCCATAAATAACCAAGTCGATGGATCACCAAGTTCATCTGTCATTTGGCCAATGTTCATTCGTAAAACATTCACATAGCCTTCAGAATTCATGGTTCCTTGCTGTATGTGAAGTTCAGAGCGACCATTGGTCCAAATGCCAGCCCAAATCAGTAGAGTCGCACCACCTTGTACCCGGGGACGATGTAAATGTCTCGGAATTTCCTGATCAGATTTTATCCATAATCTCAATCGACCATCACTATCCTTCAGACGGACTGATGCCTCATCAGACCAGACAACCCGATCCCATTGATTTCGCCAGTGACAATGACTCATTGCCCATCTGAGACGTCTCTTTGTATGCTGATCTGATAATTCGATCTGAGAGGGCCTCTTACAGCTCTTGAAATTCGACTCAATAAGTCTTCTACGAATAGTGGACTTAGAAATAGACGAGTCTAGTGCATCCATCTCAGTTAACGAGAGACTTGGATCAACTTTAACAAATCTCAAAATTAGGCGGTCTCTACGTTTGGATGTTTTGCGTGGACGGCCAGAGCCCTCTTTACGACAGAGTCGAAAATCATCATTATGCCATCGATGCACATTTGTGTAAGGGACATTTAGTCGCTTGCTTGTAGCTCGCAAAGAAAACTCTAGTTCTAGCAAGACTGACACTTTGCCTTTTGTGAATGCGATCTCGTTTTTGTTCATTTGTGCTTTGTATTGTTTTCAACCGGTAAGAGATAGAGTTCTAGCTGAAAGCAATCAGGAGTGCTGCCAACACCACCGCAACGAAGTCAGGAAGCTATGGAACATGAAGTCCAGTTAATCACATGTAGCAGCTACATTATTGTTGATGAATAATGGTGCTATACTGGCTCTGATTGACCGATTTTCTTTATTTTTGGTTTGCTTGATAGCTTTTGGCTTGTAGAACAACATATTACATAACAAAGGAAACAAATGTAATTTTATAAGAGTGAGGTATGATTTTGTGTAACATTGCTGAATGAAGATCAAATTATCTACTACTTTTTTATCTATAACAGGAAAACAACTCAATATTCATGCTTGAAATTTCCAATAATGATATTAGTAAGCACAACTGACATATCTTCCAGATTTCAGAGAAATTCGTTCAAGTTTGGCGGAGTTAGACAAAGTTGAAGTTAAGGCGATGTTTAATGGTGATTCATTTTTTATGAAACAATCTGTATTTGTTGGTGAGAGAGGATCGACGACTTCGGTGAGTTCCGTTGCTACTTCTCATGGCACATCAGCAACATCCTGTTTTATTCACGAATACAAAACTTACATGCAGTTACCGAGCGTTTACATGCAAATCGCATCTACAGATTTATCTGGTTGGTTCCACTGCGTTCGGTTTAAGTTCACATGTGCTCTTTCAAGAGAATTCATTGTATCCTACTGTCTTAAGGAAAATAAAGAGCAAGAAAAAATTGTCATTTAGCATGTGATAAGCAGATGCTTTGCATCTAATTAAAAATTTGCTTGTTCCGCTATATACAGACCGTTTCATAAATAATTGCACAAAAAATTTACATTGCTTTCAATCTTCAGCAACTACCGGAAATAGTTACTTTCCTTCAATAAACCATGTATCATTTTGAAGCTAATGTTCCGAAGTTTCTTTTGATGTATAGTACAAGTTTACTTGTGGTTGCTTTTGAAAATTGATTGATGTTAAGCTTCACTGCGCCAATGTTAAGATTTGCTGAACTTTCCTGCACTTTTCTATTCTATTCGAATGTCGACAGTGAAATCACTTTGACCTTGAGCACAGTACAGAAAGGATAGCAAACGTGAGAATTCTCATCGACTATTGTTATTCCTACCAATCCCCCTACCATCCAGATGCAGCTAGCTGATGACTTGACGACAAGTGTCTGGCGTCTGCTTAAATGACAAGAAAGATTTTAATTTGTTTGATCTGTCCGAGGCGACAGACTATCATTATTTGTAGTGTTCGATTCACGATGAGTACGAAGGCTTGCAGGAAAGGTCTCATGAGAGGTCATGCGTTAGCTTTGATCAAAACTGGCCTGTCAGTCTCAGCAGTTTCTAGTGAATTGCGAATTCCTCGTGGTATCCTATACTTTTGGCTTCAAAGAGGTTGCCATTTGCCTGATGCGAAACCTACTGGTCGGCCTAGACTTTCCCGTGGAACGAATCCCTACGTCACTAACTTTGTTCGTAGTGATCCCTCTTACTCTTTGTCAGAAATTTCGAGAGCAAACGTTTCGAGAGAAACTGTTTGGTGACGGTTGAAGAGGTTAGGCTTTTCTAGCCGAAATAAACCGTCAAAGCTGAATGTCTGAACGCCACATGAAACTGAGATTACAGTGGTCAATGAAACATCGTCACTGGCGAATGTTGTCGTGTCATTTGGTCAGATGAAGCTGCAGTTCGATTGCGATTTAAGGATGTACGATTGCGCATTTGGCTCAATTCTGGGAGAAGAGTTCCGGATCGTTTCTTTACATCGAGAAGCCAAGACGATGGAAGAAAGTTGCTCATCTGGGGAGCCACGGAGTTCCTCATCTTGGAGTGATGGACACAGCACGCTGCATGTCATGAGAGAAAATAATGACCTCTGAACGCTACATTCGAATGCTAGAAGATCATATTTACCCTCTATCATTCAGCTTGGGCGATCCTTCATCTGAATAGATTCTTATGGATGGCAGTGCTCCTCCTCATCGTGCAAGTTTAACTCGATCGTATAAACAAGCGGCAGGAATTCAAATCTTGGACTGGCCAGCAAAGTCTACAGACCTAAATCCAATTGAACATATTTGGACCTCTTTAAAGAAATCTGTTCGCAGACAACTATGTCCTGGAGAATTTGAATCGGCTAGAATTCCTGCTGAGAAGGGAGTGGGATCGCTTGGATCAAAATATGATAAGAATTTTGATCTCGAGCATCCTAATAGGATCAGGAAAGTGATAGAGCGTCGTGGGGATGAATCCTGCTACTGAGTGAAAAATGATTTCACGTGAACGCATAGTCTGCCCTCTTAAGGGCAAACTAAGTTCCTGGCTTACTGAAAACAATAAAATAGCATCACTTGTGATAATAAAGCTCATTTTTCGTGGTGTGCAACGATTTTTGAAACGGACTGTATTACCCAGCAAATGATTTTCAAAATGAAATGAAAAATTAGCGAATCCTATGTTCAGAGAAATCAGCTGGAAGACAAAGTCGAAATGCCAAGTTTTGTGCAGTAGTGCAACTTTTTTAAAACAAACCTGCCATAATCTGAAAACAGACAGCCATCGATCTGAAGTTGATGCAGATGAACACAGACTCTCTCGACAACCAGACGCAAATGCAGAAAGATTTCCCGTCTTTAACAGTTTAGGAGAGCTTCGTGAATGCCAATTAAAGGTCAATTTTAAATACAATTGTCTCCCATTCACTCAGAAAGCCAATTCCAGCTATCTTCCATTTCAAAGAATAAGTCAAGAAAGCTCTTGATGAGCTTCTAGTTTCTGTTGTCATTGAGGAAGTTCATTTTACTTCCTACTGGGTCATTGTTATCGCTCCTTAGAAGGGTGAATCTGACGCTAAAATCCGCAGTGACATGCGGCGTACCATTGAGACCGTGCGAGGCGTTAAACATACATTCTCAAGCAAAAATCAAATACTAAAGGATGTACACGATCCAAGCTTTCATGATTGGATATGTGTACTAGAAAATCTACCAAATCGAGCTGCACTCTGCCTGGTTCGATACCTATCACAACTTTTGTGACTCATTTCGGTCTTTTCGCTGCAGGGTGATGTTCGACCTAATAACGTTGCACTGGCAATATATCACTATGTTTTTAGCCAGATTGTTTCGGAAAGTGCAGTTGCGATAGACTAAATGGATTTCATCACTGTTTGAATTATCTGAGCACATCCAACGATTTCGAAACATTGTGCAAACGATCAAGGATTGTAGTGAAACTCAGAAGGAGAAAAAATGCTGCTCCGATCAGGTCTATTGATTATCTCGGTCATAGAATTTCGAGTATGACTGTCACTAGGAGATCGTGAACACGTGTTCATCCACAATGTTAAGAGAACTTTGATCTTTCTCGGTCTCCTGCACAGTCACAGCAAGTTTATTCCGCACTTGGCAACGTAGAAATATTTCTTTTCTATGTCTATCATTCCTGATTGCGAAGAAGGGTGCTAGTGATCAGATGAAAAACCCTGCGAGTGATTGGACGAAGCCAATGGATGACCGTCAATGAGCTGATTCTGATTGGTATAATATACTAGTAAACATGTCAACAATAGTCATTAATTTTCAAAACAAAGAGGGAAGTATAATGCATAATCTGAAATAATTACGACGTCATCAATATCTTGTTGACGCAGAATATGTCCATCTTGCGATTTCCTGCTAACATGGTCTTCGTTGTCAAAATTGCTTTCACTTTGATTGCCAAAGGTTTCAGCATAACGGGAAAGAAAAGCGATAAAACGTCAGTCAGAATTAATAATTATGTATGCATTGATGTTGCGCTATTTTGTCATTGTGAAAGCTATTATTGAGTATTGTAAATTAATCTAGTCCACCCAATTGCTACACCCAGAGGTTCGAAATGTTCATGATTCAATGGATGACGTGTCACAAAAAAAACATGTTAGTAGATCAATTTGTCATGTGCGGTATAGACATATAGCAACCTTATAACTGTATGTGAAATTGTGAAGTTATATTTTTGTAAGTAGTAAGACATTATTAAACAATTCAAAATAAAGAAACATCTGTTGCTACTCATATTTAGTCCTCTTCGAATTCCGTTGCTTTCATGATGAAAACGTCAACGTCATTGCAACACCATTTATAGAGGAAGATTCAGAATCAATGAAACGTGATCATCACTAGCTCCATTACGATAGTTTATAGTTAGTGACCAACTGCGCTAGAATGTGTCAAGAACAAATTTGCTTCCACAAATAACTGAGGCAAAATAGAGAGGAAACAATTTACTTTCTGGGTTTTGCATGGAAATTTGGTGATACAATCAAATTTGCATCGCAGTTGAACATCGTGCATCGCAAGTTCCACAAATTTCTGAAGTCTCCCAAAACTTTGTTGCTGAAATATCTGCAGTCACCCTACCAGTCAAAATTGTGAGGTAAGAGCATAGAGAAAGTTACTGTCCGTTATTTACTCTCAGCTACTCTATAAACAAAGTTGCTCTTTGGGTAAGAGAGCCGGTTGTTGCAAAAGGACAATCCGTGAAAATATAATGTATCAGGATACGCCAAACATCCATTGCGTTTATAGGACGCTTTGAATACGCTTTTCTGGACATCATGAGGTAGACATATCATCTGACAGTCTGGTTTGGTTGAAAAATGAATCGTTTCATGGCATCCGAACAGCTGAAAACTCCAGAAGATGGTCCATGAATGCTGATTCTCATGAAGCCACCTAGAGCTCCTTCGCGCAGCCTTCATCTCCAGGAAGTCTTGATGCGCAAATGATGTCAAAGTTGCAACGTGAACTAAGATAAAAAAAAAGACGTGCTGCTTCGTCATTCTCCGAGCAATTTAATTTGCTCCCGTTTACATAACAAGCTCTTTTCTTGTTTCAAATGATTTTATTTTTAAATAATATGTTGAAAATCAATATTATCAGTCGTCGTTTAAGGTAGGAATCATCCCATTTTTTCTAGAAAATGGGTGATGTTCAATAGATCCTTGAATGAGTTGTACAGCGCGAACATCTCCTATTCTGAAAAGCCTTCAGAATAATTGAGGTAAAATGAAGAATAATAAATAGGACAACATTCAGATTATCCTATTTCTTGTTTCGAAATTAATTATATTTTTCTGCATTTCAGAATTCTTTATAATTTATATACAGCAACTCCAATTTAAATATTATTATTGACAATACCTTAGCAACAATTTGATAAACATAGCTTATTTCCATTTGAGCTATTCAGAATGATGAGTTCAGGAAAACCATTATATGAGGGAGAGTAACAGATGATGTCATTGTAAAAATGTATCTGTTGTTAAGCAAGTATACAAACCAAGTTTCGCTATATGTTGGCGCCAAATTAAAAATTTTGCGTTACACCTCAGAGTTTGAGAAATTGTATTGATTAAAGTTAATTTGTATCGATTGTAGAATTCTCATGAGTAGTGAGGTCTTCTAAAACGCTTGATTCTAGAGATTGAATAACATCAATTATGAAATTGCTACCTATTCTGTGGCTTCTTTCTAAAAATGTGCTATGGTCTTTATATGTCCCATCTTTCACATAAGTTTTGATTACAAGTTCATAAAATATCAGTGCCGCCATCCGATCCCCACTTGCAGCCATGCTAACAACTACGTCATTATCACCCATAACAGGAAAGCCCATAACCATTAACAGGAAAGTTAAATTAACAACAATGAAATCAAATAAACGATGTATCAAGTTTCCATGATAGATCAAATTGCCATGCAAAAGATGTGCAGTCCGTAGGATTTGAACCTACGACCAAGGTCTACTGAGCTGCGATCCACTTTTGCGACTGTCAATTGTCAGGATCATTGAAAGACGAAATATGGAGACGAATTCGACTTCTGCAAGTAGGCCGAGTTTATGGACATTTGTGTGAGATCCTTCAATATCATGTCAAATAGAAATTTCACAACTTCCATCATTGTGCACTTGATGATCGTCTCGTGTTCATGGTCTTGTTTTGTAGAGCTAGAGCACTTGAACGTTTTTTTGGCAATATGCCCACTAGTTTGTACATTTTTTGTGGACATGTGTTGTCCCAATGCATTTATCTATTAGCGTTTTTAGAGTTTGGTGATATTTGCTTCCACCAAGTCGTCCATGAGCCAGAGTGGTCATCTCTACATTTGAAGAGTTCTGTGTATTGCTCCTTTCAAAGCAGCTGTATTTTTCTTTATTACAGGGATGAGAATTTTCCTGGAATTTTGCGTGGGCCCCTATAAACCTCCTGTGCATTCTATATTTTTTTTACTTCATGCGCCTTGAAAACATGAATTTCCGCAGTGGCACCGTCACCCCCATTCTGATTGCTGAAGTTATGACCAACCGCATAGACAACTTGATTAATAGCTGATTTGATAAATCTACATAGACTCACGTATTCAGCGCCAGCGATTTCTCACGATGCGTTCCTCATTGACAGTCGATGTGAAATCACTGACAGGATGAGGCATTGTCAGATCATGGGGTATTGCCGAGGAGTCAAAAAATCGAATGTCGAATCAATTTGCTTGTTCTTCTTTGGGTCTAACTATCTCCGCTTTTTGCCTCTAGAGCAGTACCGACACCACGTTTCGATGGAGACTATAGCATGCGATTGTCTTCTGAATGATTCGTGATCAGCTCTGGATCTTCAAAGACTCTATGCTGGGCTCACCTTACCTACCTAATATGAATATACATGCCTGTAGCTCATTTCTGTCACTTCGTCAGCTGACTCAGTTGTGTCATTGTTATTCTTGCTTTCGTGATACGAGCCATTTTCCCTTATGCTTATGTGCTGCCTGAAGCCGTCTAGAAGTTTTCAATAGAAGACTCTGAAGGGTCTTTAATTGCCTCAAGCAAGATGATATATTTCATTCGGCGAGTTGTGACATTTTCAATATCAAGCAGACAATCATCGATGCTTCAAAGAACGTCGTATCGCATGAGTAAAACACTCTTCGAATGGCTACCGATGGAGTTCGGGGGCAACCGATAATGTGCCTAACATGAGCAAGAAAAAAGATGTCTACGGAAAAGAGAAGAAAATCTATAATACCTGGTAAAATATCAGTGGCAGCACACGTACAAATGGAAATTTATCATATCAGATGGCAGCGAGGGAAAGCAAGACGATGTTTAGCAACAGTGACGGAATAATTAGCCTACAAAAAGTTGCTTAGCCGTCTTCATTTAATGAAAGATTGTCAGAAATCGTAGATTGCACGGATGGTTGAAATTTTTGTTCAAGAAATAGAATTCATAAATACATGGCTCCTGCGGTCTTGGAATGTCCTGGAATCGTCACTAATTATTCTTTCTTCCACATCTTTGTTTCCGCAATATTTGTATTTTAATCAAATTTTTAAGACTTGAATTTAATGTGTGAAAAAGCAGCATTCATTATGTTAGCCACCTGACATATGACAGTGTACTACAATATCATAGCCTTATCGATCTTATTTGGATTTGGTGCCATTTTGTGAATTTCGATGAATAAAGAATTGCTATAAGTCGCAAAATGCTACATTATCTTCCTTGTCTAGTTCATGACTAAAGCTTTTGCCAAAATATTGAACCTCTTATTGATTTTACCTCAAAAACGGTGTTTGTCAAAAAAGGTTTTGATGCATAATCGCTTTTCATAATGGACGCAGTAACAATGCGGAATTCTAATGATAGCAACTCAGTAAGTCTTTCCATATTCAGTCAATGCCGTTTCTATTCAACAGCATGTCAATCGCAAAATCGATGACGAATTGATGACAAGTTTATTCAATTTTCAAGCCCACTCCGTAACCAACATTGCAAGTTACCAGCCAGAAAGAAAACCCGTGGAATATAAATTCTTGCATGAATTTGTATCCACTTAGAGCATTGGAACTACATAAGAATTCAAAGTTACAGCTTTCATTGATAGGCCTTCTACTTTTTAGAATTTGGACCTTTGTTAGAGCTAATCAAATGTGTCTTTTACTTTTTGACCATTACTCTCAAACACTTTCGTGCCTACAAAATTTACTGTACTGGTTTCTCTTATAGGCCCACCTATACGACTTACGGTGAATGAACGTTATTGAGTTGAAAAAAAAAGAAATTCAATGTAGGGCATCACTGTAACTATTTACCATGAAAAGTGAGCAGTTGAGCACTGCTTACTGTTGCACCGATTAATTCATGCGAGGCTTAGACTAGACAGGACTTTTTGACGGGGACACAGTTTTCTACCGTGCGCTATCGATACTCCTACTCATTATGTCATGTGTGAAACTGTCAAGGGGCTAGTGTTCATGATTAAAATAGATAATTCCTAGTCGTGAATAATCTTTTATCCATTGTTAAAAATTCTTTTGTTAGATAATGACTTACTTCCTTATGATGTCTAGACAGGGATATTTCCCTATCCCTAGTCATGTCTAATGCATAGATTTCTATGTAATGGAAATTTGTATTTTGAATACCCATGACTGTGTGATATCTAAAAATTGTAACTTAATAACTAAGCCCATGAACTTGGTTCTCTTCTCTGATCCTTGCTTAACATAATCTGATAAACAGATACATAACAATACATAACAATGGCGACGGAAGAACGGTTGAACCTTGGGCGCAAAGAATCTGCGGAAGCCTAATATGCTTTGAAGCAAGAGCAAGAAGCAAAAAATGCATTGATGCTCCAGCTACATCTACAGACTTAGAAAAGACAGAGCTTACAGATTTGTTTTTGGCATCAGTGAGAACCGAAGCACTTCAAATACTTAAAGTGTTGGTCGCACCAAAAAACCATATCTGACTGTAGATATTCCAAATTCAAAAAGGCCATTATTCGACATATCGAGCCCAAACAAAAGTTGCTGATAGCTGAGCGTACAAAGTTTTGGCAAATGCGACAAAATGCAGGAGAGGACGTAGAAAATTATTTACAAAGAATCCGTCTTGCTGCAAAAGAATGTAAGTTCGAAGAATTAAAAGAAAAGTTTGCTTCTGAAGAACTGACGAGAGTCCAACTGATCGCAGGGATAACAGACAAATCGATGATGAATCGAGTTCTCAATTACCTTGAGACGAAGCCCCTTAGCACGTCAGATGAAGTCGTTGACTATATCAGGCGACAAATCGATTTGTGCAAATTCACTCAACAAGAGACAAATCCAACCGGCGAAGTCCTGATGACCAGGAAGAAACAATCGTGAAACGAAATGCCGATCATAGAGGGTCTCAAAAGAAAACATTTGCTTACAACAAATTCGAAAAACGATCCGAAACAAAAAGTAAGGAAAGGTATAATAATAATTCTTTCAGTTGTAGAAAATGTGGTCAGAAACATGGCTATCGCCAGTGCCCGGCCTTTGGCAAAACATGCAGTAAGTGTGGGGGCAACAATCATTTCCACCAAGTATGCAGAAGCGGAATACATTCACTAGAAGGTGAGGCAACAAATAGTCCTACTGATGGATATTTATTGATGACAACGGAAAATCAAAATGAAAATAAGTATAGAAAACTATTAAACCTAGCTGGTTGCTCTATTGACTTTCAAGTTGATACAGGTTCGCCTTTTAGTAGTATAAATGTAAAGCATTTAAATCAAATGCCTGGAGCAAGGGAAAAACTTAATCGCGATGCGGAAAAACCTGATCTTTCTGATTTTGGCGGGTCACAAGTACGTTTCGAAGGCTGCATTAAGATTGTAATAACGAAGACTAAGTTGCCAGCAACATTTTGGGTGACAAAACGAGGGCCTGCGGTTCTTAAAAGAGACTTGATTGCTTCTCTTAAATTAGTGCTCTATATGAAGACGAGTTGCCAGAAATATCATTAAAATTAAAACACGATGTCGAACCAATAAGAATTCCTGCAAGAAGAATAGCATATGCATTAGAAGAGCCTACCAAAATGGAAATACATAAAATGGAGTCTACTGGAGTCTTGACAAAAATTAAAGATTCTGAATGGGCCTTCCCAATTGTTCCAGTGGTCAAAGGAAAAACTGAAAATGGGAGCATAAAGATTCGTATCACAGGTGATTTCAAATTGTTAAATCGCCAACTTCAAATACCTATCGTCCATATGCCTACAAGAGAAAAACTATTACAGATTATCAAAGGTGCAAAATATTTTAGTGTTATCGACTTAGAATCAGCTTACCACCAGCTAAAGCTATCGGAAGCGAGCAAAACGTATACAACAATTGCTACTCCATGGGGAATGTATCGTTACAATTTCCTGCCTCAAGGAATATCATCATCTCCTGGAGAGTTTCAGATAGTAATGGAACGCTTGACTGAAGGTATGAGTGGTGTAGCATGTTATTATGACGATATACTAATTGTAGGTAAAACTGAAGAAGAATTGAGTGAACGTACAGAAAGACTTACGAGAAAGCTCGACTCAGTTGGTCTGAAGGTAAACCCAAACAAATCAAAATTCAAAATGAAATCAGTTATCTTCTTGGGACATTGCTTATCAGAAGAAGGGATTAGTATTGATCCTAGGAAAGCTGAAGCTATTTTCCAAATGACCAAAGCATCTTCTAAAGAAGAATTATCAAGTTTTTTGGGAATAACTAGCTTTTACAGTTCATTTATACGAGACTTTTCAACAATAACTGCTCCATTGTATGATCTTCTAAAAGGTGAGAGTGTATTTTTATGGACAACTGAAATTAACAATCATTGGAAAGCACTTATGACAGCTTTGAAAACTGCTCCAATTTTAGTTCCATTTGATACTAAAGAACCTGTGGTCTTGACAACTGATGCAAGCCTACGTGGTTTAGGTGCAGTATTATCACAAAACAATCGTCCAGTGGCATTCGCATCGAAAAAGTTATCTCCTACACAACAAAAATACCCAATCCTTGAAAAAGAAGCAATGGCATTCTTTTGGGCAACGACACAAAAGTTTCCATTGTACTTAAAAGGTCGACATTTTATCTGGGAAACTGACTATCAACCTCTGGAGAAACTGTTGAGTACTGATACAGTTCTATCGAAGATTGCTTCATCGAGAATCCATCGATGGCAAGAGCTTTAATGACTTACACATACTCCATTGTTGGAAAAAGATCTCGTGAAATACCAGTTGCAGATGGTTTATCAAGGATTCCATACGGAAATTATGATGGACAAGATGATGATTCAGAATATGTTGCTATGCTAGAATGCAATCCAATATTGGAAAGTGATATTCGAAACCATACAGCTGAGGCGATAGACATTCAAGATGTCATCAAACACATCAGTCAAGGAAAGCAACTTCGCAAAGGGCCTTTCTATCCGTTGAGAAATGAGTTATCTGTGCATGACGATGTTCTATTCTTTGGAAATCGACCATGCATCCCAACATCACTAAGAGAAAGAGCTTTAAATCTGCTACATTCAGGTCATCCAGGTATTGTTCAGATGATGAATTTAGCAAGATCTTGGATGTACTGGCCTGGTATTAAGAAGGACTGTGAGAAAACGGTTAGATCGTGTTCTATTTGTCAATCTAAGAAATCAACACAAGTGACATGTGAATATAAGAGCTGGCCAGAGACAAAAGCTTACGGTGATAGAATTCACATAGATTTTCTTGGTCCAATCAATCATTGTATGATCCTAATTTTGGTCGATGACTTTACTGGATGGATTGATGCGTACTATTCAAAGTACATTGCAGCTTCAGATACAATTAAAATGCTGAGAAAATCAATCTCAAGATTTGGAGTCCCATCGACTGTAGTTAGTGACAATGGTCCTCAGTTCGCCTCTAAAGAAGTTCATGATTGGTTTGCAAGTATTGGTGTTACTCATCTATTTAGCCCACCATATCATCCAGCTTCGAACGGTCGCACTGAAAGGGCTGTCAGATCATTCAAAGAGAAAGAGAGGACACTGAAAGATATAAAAGACTTTCAGAAAAGGATGGATAATATACTATTATCATTGAATTCAGGTTCTGGGGCTGATCTAAAGATGTTTGGAAGAAAGCTCTGGACACCCGTAATAAAGGATGTGAAGTATGAAGGAAGAAATCGAAGCTGTAAGACACCTGTTTGGTATATAGTATTTAACAAGGAAGATTCATTTTGGGAGAGAGGCATGGCAGTGAACCCTAAAGAACAATGTGTAGAAGGAGAAGATTTGCAAGGAAACGAATGGAGAAGATCGAAGAATCATGTGAAAGAAAGAAAGGAATTACATAGTGGAAAAGAAACGATTGAGCCTGATGAAAGAGACTTAGACAGTGAAGAAGATACAAAGCCTGAGAGTGGTGGCAATACAGAGGTACATCATATCCAGCAGAGATACGGCGCTCTACGAGAATTCGGAAACCCGTTG
Source organism: Prostheceraeus crozeri (assembly GCA_907163375.1). Lineage (NCBI taxonomy): Eukaryota > Metazoa > Platyhelminthes > Polycladida > Euryleptidae > Prostheceraeus > Prostheceraeus crozeri. Next base: position 40,975 of record CAJQUW010014148.1, on the reverse strand, counting down.
ATAGATATACACCAGGATAGATCCCGGACCTCTTGATTCTATTCTTGATTATATTTTTTAAGGAAGGCGTGTTAGATAATGACTTACTTCCTTATGATGTCTAGACAGGGATATTTCCCTATCCCTAGTCATGTCTAATGCATAGACTTCTATGTAATGGAAATTTGTATTTTGAATATCCATGACTGTGTGATATCTAAAAATTGTAACTTAATAACTAAGCCCATGAACTTGGTTCTCTTCTCTGATCCTTGCTTAACATAATCTGATAAACAGATACATAACAATACATAACATCTTTACACACATAATTTCATCTATTACGTTCCGTTCTGCAGCTGCAGAAGCCACATGTAATCTGGTCTCTAACCGTGCCATAAGCCAAAATGCTCCCATATAAAGAAGCCATATAATTCATAGTAGTCATTTATCAGACAGTCTCCTAGAATTGTGTTGCAATTTTTGCATTTTTAGATCACAGAATATGTCCTGGAATGAGATTGTAAAAATGCGCGGAATCATGCAAATGTGACTTAGAATCAGAGACGATAGTTTGACAGCGTATTAGGTAGTTTAATCACTCAATGTAGTTCAAGACTAAAAATCGAATAAGGTCACGATGTAGTCAGAGAAGTTTGATGATTTAGCAAGTAGAGTTACTTGCTAACTCAAGTGCTAAAATAATTAAAATTGATTAGCTAGACTAAGCGGTTGCTATAATTTGATAATTCATCGCTGCGGATTATAACACGAAGATCTTTTTTTCGGTTATCATAGAAGATTTCAAAATGCTGATATTATTCAATCTTTTCAGCTTTCTTGTTTCGTCCTGGAGTACTTAAGAATTTTGTGGTCAAAACGCCACTGATACCCAGATATAATGCATGTTACACACACATTTTCATTTGTTTCTTACGTGGTTAAATTCTAATGTTGCACAGTAAATTGAGCAGGCACCATCTTGACTTTGACGCAGCTACGGCTTTGTTACTGCTTCTTGTGGCGTTGCAGATTTGGTTTATTGCTTCAAGGATGTTAATGAAATTGCAATGAAGTTCGTGGAGGCTAGTGCATTTTGCTTCAGAGAAACAGTGCGAACCTTTCCCTTGAACCAAAATTAGCAGCTTTTGTTCCTTGTATTATTCTTAATGAAATCGAATGTGACAGAATGATGATGGCTTATTGAATTATATTGAAAACACTTCAAAGCGACGGATCGATTGACGATGCACAAAATGACAATCAGCAGTAAAAACGTCGCAAAATTCGATTGCAACCTTAACAATTTGTTCATTTCCAGTGAATGATATTGAAATGCCTACTCTCATACTTGGGAATTTGGCAAGCTGTACGATGAATGATATTTACTGCACTGTGTTGTTGTTGATCGTACAGTTGAATAATTACTTTTTTTAATATTTACCTTCTCTTTTTCAAGGCGTTTTCACTCCAGAATCGATCAGTTCCCACGAAACCATTGCATGATATCTTGGCGAGGCACAAGCATAATCGTGAGTTACTCAACATCAGAAATAAAAGCTTTACATCATTTACGTTCCTAGCAACAGGTGATCAGGCCAACTCTTACGGACATCAGGATTTCGATTGGGCAACTGATCCTTATTTACTGACTGTCAAGAGGATGCTGACTTAATGCTTATGACTGTATGCTTCAATTTCTATACTTTTTATCTACCGAAGATACTCGAAAATTGAGCGTTGAGTATGGTCGTACATTGAGAAATGGAACAATTATTAAATCTCTCTTCATGTATTTGATACTCTACTAGCGCATTTCTATGATCGATTTGAATATTTCGAAATGTCCGAAATTTCAGGTAGCAGTGATATTCTATTATTCCATAGAAATTGAAGCACCAAACTCACATTTGAGTTGGTAACAATCTGACGCATAACCTGATGGATTTTATCTAATTTGCTTTTGGAGCCCCAAATACGATAATTCATTTAAAAGTTGTAAAAACCTTTGGCTATATGAGTTAAGTTTTCTAAATAAGTTATGCATGCTGTTATAATCCACTGTATGATCGAACTTTTGACATTATAGTTTCTACAAAACCAATTTCATGATAAATGTTTCCTTTTGATTATAAATGTTCCTTGACCAGACGAATGCTTGCCTCTTCCCAATCAACAAATAAAGTATTTCCGTTATATTTTATGCGAAATGGATATGAAAAATAGACCACCATCCTGTAATAGAGCGGCACTTCCTATATTTCGGCAGTGTAAGTTGTGAGCACCAAGATACTTGCTTGTGTAATTCCTGTCCGATGTGTTGTTATTTGCAATTACTCGCGCGCTGCATACCCTGCCGAGGAAAACTGTTCGGACAATAAAGCTGACTTCTTCATTATTAACAATTGCTTTAACTTGATCATTAACTGCATTAACGCTAACCACCATTTGTGTCACTGGTCATCTTGTTTTCTTTACAGGTAGTAATCTAGAGTGCGTGATACATTAGACACAGAATACCATCTTGTTAGACGCTTAGCCTTCATGGACTGGTGAATTAGGCCAAAATATTTATTGTTTGTTATACATATAAGTCAATTTATTGAAAATCGATACCATCAAAGTTTCTATTTAGTGTCATGTTTAGTTTCAATGATATGATAATAATTTGCACTAATATGGCGAAATGCAAATACATTCATTATAGATCGGTTATTTAGCAAGTCATTTTAAATATTTGAGAGTTTTATAGATGGAACATACACGTTAATACAAGCTTTATTGATGCGACATAATTATGCTTTTAGACTCGGAGATGTTGAAAAAATAGACCATAACGCTCTAATAAAACGCCACCTAAGACAGAGTTGAAAAATAAACCGCAATGGCGGTCTATGGCAGGTTTTATTGTATATACATGTAATTGTACATGTATATACAGTGCTCGTAATTTTCCGTTCTTTCCGTCATTTTTAAACCTCGTCCGTCTTTTTCTGTCCTAGAAAGCATGTGTATCCCAGCATCTGTATTAAGCAAAAATCTGCTTTTATATCATACATGTAGGTAAATACTTCCATAATTTATACAATCAAGTTCGCTTATAATGGTTTGAAACTTCTTGATCTTCAAGACGTTTCAAATTCAGCCTTATTATTATAGCTATGGAACAGTCAATCATGTTAATTTACTAGAGCATAAACGGGTGTGCGAATACAGGGCAAAAGCGTGGCATATTATTCCATGAAATTCTAAACTTCAAAACTATGAAGAATTGAAAAGGAACAACAGTTTACAATGCATCTACAAGGTATTTCTTTCGAAATACATTATTTTGTTAGTGGAGTAAGTGGGTGAGAATAAAAATTGCTTTGATTGTTGTGGGGGTCTCCCAGCTCATCAGATGTTATGAAAATATTCTCTTCCACCGATGTGCTTTTCGTGTTTCACAGTACGTCTAGCAGGCAGCAGAAATCTACCCGCTGAAGATACACTCGGGAGTAAGTCAAAATATGATGATCGCGTGAAATAAAGTTCAGTAGCTTTAATGACCGCGCTCGTCGTCGGCTTTTTAAGGAAGACATATTCATGCAATAACAATCCTTACCACATAAGAGTTTATGAAATCTTTTTTGGAGATGTACCAGTTTCCGCGAGTCTGACACAGATAGAAAGGGGATTATGGAACGAATCAATCAGAAATACACGATTTTCAAATTATCGTGTGGCAGTTAGGATGCAGTAATCGCAAGACATTAAATCTACGCGATGTAGTCTTGATTACGTTGTCTGCATGGGTAGACCACGTACCTTTGGAGTTGAAATGAACACCGAGCACACATAAGGGATCGACTGTTTGAACATTTGGAATCTGAATGGAGTTCACACGGGAATTTTTCCATGCGACAACAAAGTATGCATGCTTCAAACAACAATGAGATTTTCAGAAGTGAAAGTTTTCTAGGCTTTTTGGGGGATCAAGGTGTGAGTTAACCAATTAGTCGGTCAATTACTGCTGTAACGCAAAAATAGACAATAACAATGATAGAAGGTTATATACTTTCGGTTGCAATGAGGCTTTCAGCGGCTCCCTGACCGACCGAGGCTGACTTCTCGCAGGTCAAGTCGCAAAATCACCACTGTTGTCTTCAGTTACCTTATCTGAGCTTTCAACAGGTTCAAATCTGCTTGGAGACGACTGAAAGAGGATGACTACCCGAGTCTGAGAAGCTGAATCTGTCCGTGCAACACAAAACACTGAGTCAAAAGTGGTCAAAGAAATGTTGCTACTGTATTAATCAGTGGTGACGTGTTGTTTGGTCGGACGATGCAGCTGTGCGATTGAAGTTCGAAGACGGAAAGATTCGGCTGAAGCCTCGGCAAGAAATTCCTGATCGGTTTTGTACATTGAGCCAGGAAGATTGTAGGCAAAGGTGGACAAAACTTAATTTTTCAGATCCGCATCTGCAAAGCCCGAAATCTGTAATCCGCATCCAATCAGCATCCGCAACAATTCTACATTTTCTATTCGCATCCGCACTGCATCCGCACCGAATCCGCAATAGTAAAAGTCTTCGAAATTATTCTATAACTCGTTCAGATTAGCTTAAAAGGAAAGATTGTGTTTTTGTGGATTTTGCATCTAAAGGCCTATCCTTTAGGCTGTAACGGTCAATAAATTAGCAGATAATTTTGACTAGGTTAGGCCCATGCAGAACTACGAATAGTAAGCTTAGACTGCCCGCCATGTATCGGGTCTACTAGCAATGTAGCCTAACCCACTATCTTTATGGACCGGTTTTCAACAGATGTTGTTTTGTCCATAAACGAGCATATTTAAGCAATTTGAATCATTAATACTCACACAAAAGCCAGGAATTATCTGTTAGAATCGAACTTTTATATGTTAACAAGCTTGCTGCTCACGCAGTATGCACTCACACCTACAGGTTATGTCCTGAGCAGACTGAATTTAGACCTCACTGGGTTTATATCACGACGGGCAGGGCAGCACACTTGATATCGATATTCTCATTTAGTCACTCTTGGCTATGTTTGTTTTATTCAACTATTGTTTTATTCAGTTATTTCATTATTTTTGGCAGACTTATTCAAAGTGTTTCTAAACAGTATGTATGGATTAGAAGTCCTAGAAAGGATTTGCCGCTCGTACTGAATCATGCTGAGATTAACGACTGCAGAGCATTGCTGAGTGGAACTAGAGCATTGTCAATCTAAGGAATGAAAGATTCTATGGATTTGTGCGCTGCATTAGCGCTGTTGTCAAATTCGTAAGCAGCACCTGATAAAATCAGCAATTCTTGAATAAAGAACCTATTCCAATTTCCATGAAGTCTGAATCGTGATTGAGTGTGCCCGAAAACTCATACTAAGCCTATAGTTTTATAACACCGAAATGACTGTACTATAAAGTGCTTTCTTTATAACCGAAATAAAGTGCTATCTGCATCAACGTGTCTGAGTGTTATATTGGATGACTACAACCTCCAAGTCATCCGTGTCACAGCAGGGTCCACAGCAAATATAAAGTCATCACTGCAGCAGTTGTAGACTGTCACACTGCGAGCAATGCAAACCAGAGCGATTGATAGCCTGCGGACATACGTTTGCTCGGGTTTCCTCGGGACGCTCGTGCTTGCTTTGCTTTCAGTGTGACTGAGGCTTTACTCAAGCCTACCGGCACCGTGGTGGCAAAATAGATTTGTAGAGCTATTAGTGTGTGGAAACAAAACGTGGACAGTCCAACTTGTCCATGAAGTCTTGTTCAATTTGCTCATCCGCAAAGTTCAGAATGTTCGATCCGCAAAATAGCAAATTTTTGTATCCGCATCCGCACGGATGCAGATGCAGATTGTCCATCTTTGATTGTAGGGAGCCATTTGGAATGATATACGCACTTCTCTGCATGGTGAGAGATAACATGAACACCGACTCGACTGTCGAGTGCTCAAGGAACACGCTGATCCATCAGCATTCAGTTAGGGTGATCCACCATCTAATTGAATGGATTACAATGCTTCACGCCAATGTGCCAGGGCGTACTCAGCTGTGCAAAAGTCAGGAAGGAATACGAACCATGGACTGGCCATCAAGGTCTCCTGACTAATCTATGTGTCTTGAAACGTCGAGTTAGTCGAGAAATTTTAGTCGATTTGAATCGATTGGAATATTTGGTAAGACAGGAATGGAACTCAATAGATTAACAGGCGATCGAAAATTTGATCTGTAGTATGCCAAAACTCATCCGAAAAGTAATTGAACATAAGGGACACAAATCCGGCTACTAAGGAACCCATCATCAATCATTTTAAGGACTGACGTTTTCTGGGTCAAAATATAGAACAAATAAACATACAACATGATCTCGAAAACAAATTTTGTTAATGATAGTCACGAAAAATTATTGTTGTAAATGTCTTCTGTTGCATCAATTTCAAGTTGTTTTGATACGGGAGGATCGTCATAGTTCAGAGTTCAATCTAAATCGCTCCCACGTGAGTTACGACACTTCTATTACGCCAATTAAAATTAAGTTAACGAAGCGTTCCATTTCGTCCAATTGACAGTATCAAAAGATCCTTTGACACTGTCAGGGAGACGAAACAAGTCGGGAGCGTTTGTATTTTTCATTTTAATTGACATAATTAAAGTGTCGTAACTCACGTGGTAGCGATTTTTGCTTGAGCCACGAATTCATGCTGCAAATCGACGTCATTGTAAAGCTACGTTGCTTTACATATGATGAATATTAGTCAAGTTGTCATTCTATCTATGTGTCCAAAGCATGCATATTATCAAACTGTGGGATGTAAATATTCAAACTATTAGCGCATTATGCTATTTCACGTGATTTGGGACTATTTCTCTGCCCAATTAGCCGTGGAATTATGTGAATTCTGCAGCAGCAAGTCGGAAGGAGAACTGAAGCCTCTTTTGTATCTGGGAAGAGGTTATGTGCTTTATTTAAAACATTGTTTTATTGTCATGTCGATAGCACACGTGCATATTACTATGCACCAAGAAATTACGTGGAGTTTGATGTGAAACAATGCAAAATTAATTGGGTAGAATATCTTTTTCCTTTCTTTTGATGTATAATAAATGTTCTTTCATAGAGTAATTTACCATTGTTTGAATGCATCAGTCATTATATTGTCAAATTCAATTATTGAAAGTTTTTTAGTTATGATTTGCATTTAAAGATTTCTAAAATTTTCAGACTTGCCTTAAACAGTAAACGAGCGAGTTGAGTTAGTGTTTATGTCTTGCACTGATGGCGTTACTAATCGATATGTTGTTGAGAAATTTAATCGAATTTATCCAGATCGCGAGCGCATCTCTCACACAACAGTAGGCCGTTTGATATTGAAATTTCGTCAAACTGGCAGTGTCCTAGACAAACTACAAAGTGGTCCTCCAAAAGTGTCTGATGAAATCAGAATACTCGTAATCGAAAAGGTTGAAAACAGTCCAAAGAAATCATTGAGACGATCTTCAATTGTGCTTGGTGTCCCAAGAACCACCACGCGACGTACCATGAAAGCAGAAAGATCTCATCCCTATAAACTGCAACAGTTGAACAAGCTATACGAAGATGACCCGGACTGACGACTTCAGATGGTTAATTGGTTTAAAGATCAGCTGATTCGGAATCCAAATTTTGTTAAACATGATGTTTTGTTTAGCGACGGAGCTAACTTTTTTGTTAACGGTGAAGTTAATGAACAAAACTGTCGCTATTATTCGCGCGACAACCCGCATTGGATGGAACCTACTAAAGAGCACTCATGTCTAAAAGTGGTATTGTGATGCGGACTTTGAAGAAGTCATGTTCTAGGTCCATTTTTTTCAATGAGACGGCAACCGGCGAGGTGTATTTGAAAATGCTACAAAATGATCTCATGCCACAGCTGGAACGCATCGGTGAAGGAAAACCACTTTGGCTTATGCACGATGGAGCCCCGTCTCATTATGCGACAATTGTGCGAAATTGGCTGAATGGAAATTTTGAAAATTGGATTGGGCGAAGAGGCACCATAGAATGGGCGCCAAGGTCCCCTGACTTAACTCCTATGGATTTTTATTTTTTGGGGCCACCTCAAACAATTTACTCTACAAGAATTTGAGATGTCGACCATCTTCACCAGCAGATAATTCGTGGGTAAAAACCCATAGATGGAAACAGCCTCTTACTTGATAAATTTTATGGGAATTTTTAACATCGACTGGAGTTGTGCATCAACGCAATTGGCGATCATTTTGAGCATTGGTGATTGTATCAGCGTGTAAAACGTGTCATCAGTTCCTTAGATAAGCCTGTTTTAAATAAAGTAACGCTTATATAATCAAAACTGTCTTAAATGCTTTGGTGCGCGACTTACGGCCCACCGTGTATACCAAATGGAAGTAAAAATTTTTGACATATATTCAGATAATTTCTTCGCTTATAGTTTATCACTTTTGTCAATGTCATTATTGTCGACGTAATGAGCGTTTAATCAGTTGGAATCGATTTCTTGACATTTTTGTGTAATTGCAGGAACGCCGACATTCTTAGCTATACGAGCGTACACCAGTAAAGTTTTTCTCTTGGTAGATGATGGTATCCTGATAACAGCAATATACCCGATGCTTCGGGGTTGACCCATCGAAGATTTTTTTTATCAATTTTAACCATTTTTGGAATTATTCTGCTAAAAATTAGTTTGATGTATTAAATATATTATCTCGCTCTATATTTATCCTGCTAGATCGAATTAAGATACAGATGTCATCTATGGGGATTTCTGTACCACAAAGTGACAATGTTTTCACGAACACCCATTACATTCATCGAATGAAGTCTAATGATCACTCACTGCACAGTTGAACAAAAATTGTTGTTTACACTGATGTCACGTGCATCACCTTCAATAACTTAGATAAAACACATTTGAATTAAGAATGCATTGCATCCCAATAAAACAGCACAACTAATGACCATGTAACAAATGCTGCAAAAGTTATCATTAAAGAGTATCCATCGTCTTGCTTGTTTCAGTTTGTGCATTGCTTGCCTCTTATACGACATCCGTCGCGATCATCTACGAGATCTTGCTAAATATAGTAACAATTTACATAATCACGCGATGTGAAAGGTTCTGCATAACTCAGCCTCTGCGCAACCGAGGTGACCCTCAATACAATGTTGGTCGCACATTCATTAGCTGATGTACATTAAAACAGCAGAAGTTATGGATCGCTAAGCTTATAAATAAGTGCTAAGTAGCTTTCTGATGTATTACAAACAAGCTATCAGATTTCAAGTTCAGACAGTTTCAATATGGCTTTTTACACGCGAAGGCAAGCCTTGTTCATTTAGAGGTAATATCGTCTCTTTGTTTGCCGACTACAAAGATTTGTTCGTACTTGTAACTACCGTCTCATCAATTCGTGTGAGAAATTAGTGTCATAGCTCCAGGTGATGTTGTTGTCTATATTTGTTTGGTCAACTGTTAGCAACAATGTACCATATGGCTGCTCTCCCTTGAATGACAAAAGCAATGGGGATAATTGGATTAGTCGATCCAATTGCTATTATTTAGGACTCCTTGTAGTCGATTATTTACTTGCTGATCATCTTCATCCAATGATATTCGACTTAGCGGTTTTTGTGGTTTTCACATTACATTAGAATATTACGCTATGTACTAGTCGCAGTAGTATGCACTCGCAGTTGGGCACGGTAGCTAAAAGAATAAATATCGCGATAACCGAGGACATTTTATTTCGAACAGATGCACCAATTTTTGCGGCGAACGAAAACGATAGCGAGATGTATGAAGCCTACATTATCAAACTCTTGATAAAATTTCATCTACTGAATTAAAATAGCTTGAAACCCGCAAATAGATTGATTAATTTGATGTTGAAATATGCATAATTTATGTTATGTGAATATGCGCATGCATATACTAAAGACACTTTGGGCGTAAAGCATAAAGTACAAGCGTAACTAAGAGGTTTATTTTTTCAATCGAAGTTTAGTCAACATGATTGAGTTTCATTGAGACCTACAGATATTATGCCACACACAAAGAATTTTATTAACCCGCTTACATTCGTATCGCTTTTTTCTACACTAATATGAATGCCAACAGGTTTAGTTAGCATAAATTTTGCTTATACATAAATAGACATGAGCAAAACAAAATGAATAGATCGGGGACATACGAAGTACATGCAGCCTACGTTTAATAGAAGAGATATTGATCGAAGAAATATTCTGTTTTCTGTCATCATGATTATCCGACCAATTAACATGGAAACTTATGTCGAATGGCTAAAAGAAAAAATATGCCACCAATATCCCAAGATGTTTCGGTTTCACTAAGCAAATTTTTAAGGCCGTCCTGTACACAGGAATTTGATATATTTCTTCCTATTTCAGGTGAATTTTCGCCAAATGGCATGGCATCTCTACTCTCGAACAGCACATCAGGAAGTGCCACAACCTCAGATGTGCTTCGGAACACATTCCTCAGCCTCGCCATTGTGGTTGGATGTGGTGGCAATTTATACCTCCTCATCGTTGTGTGTGCAAGCCGAACGATGCGGCGACGATCCGTTTATAAACTGATCCTCAATGCTGTGGTCGCCAACTTAATCGACATTCTTATAAACCTTTCCATTGTTCTTGGTTCCTCTTTAATGAGTAAATGGACTTATGGAACTACTGTGTGCCAAGTAAATGCTTTTTTCATCAATTGGCTGGATGACGTTCATCTTCTCAATCTATTGCTCCTTGCCATTGAACGCTCAGTAGCGGTGCATGTCCCTCGCCTTCACCGGAAGCGTTTTCGGGAAGGTACTTGTGCCGTTCTTATTGCCTTAACGTGGTTGATAACTTTTGCCATCAATGTTCCCATTGCCTCAAGAACTATTGAACCGTTTGCTGTACAGTCACGTTATTCTTGTGCCCTAAAAACCAAAATTACGATTATATATACCTCTATTACGCTATTTGCGTGTTTCCTTTTACCTTTCTGTAGTATTGTTGCCTTGTACATAGATATTGTTAGAGTTGCTGCTTCGCGAGAAAACGAGAAGGATGGTTGGCATAATGGTGGTCAAGTTTCTACTGTTTGGAGAGAATTGAACATGTCAAAGTTAACAGCCAGTACCACCGGTGCTTGGATTGTTCTCGTCGGACCATACACTGTCATGGTTTACATCGACTGCATCAAATATTCGAAAGAATTCTCAAATGTTTTGAATCCGAGTGGAGCCTCAGCCGACGACAGTCTGCTTATGGACACCGTTTTCTTTTGGATGAGGAATTACTTCAACATTTGCCTTCCATTTCTCTGTGTGATTTTCCGGCGGGATGTCCGTCGCAAAACACGTCATCTCGCATGTAACACCGAAGCTCATCGGGCTCCGAGGAGTGGAGATTCTCCTCCGTCGAATCACCATCCCACGCTTCATTCTATAGGCAGCCCACGCCGCAACGATACTAGGGGCACGCCGACTGGACATAGAAACGAGAACGCTACGAATGGATACAAAGGCAGCAGAATGGAGGAAGACGATGAGATTGACTCAGTGAATTCTGACGATGACGAAGATATCACTCCAGAAGACCTTCGTCTTCCTCCACCTCCTAATGTCCCTGTTCTTTTTGCAACGTCAGAGGGCCTTCATGTACAGACTGACACTTCAGTGTACGACAGTCGTGGCATGGACAGTGTCATCACCGCGCGAGTCATAAAATGTGACGTCACCAATTCGAGTGCTGATCTTCGAAGTCGGGACGATGACCCTGCAGGTCAACACGACGGTGAAGACGATAGAACGAGTGACTATGCCTCCAATCGTGATAGTGATGCTTATCAGCTTTCCAATCCAATCTCAGTTCGCAGTGCTGGAAGTAATCTATCGAATGGTCGTCGACAATCAGGAAGCTCCCAGCAACCGGCTGTCCCGCCTCCTCGAAGATTGCCACGTAGGCATGAAAGCGTGCCAGGAGAAATTGGACAAGAAGGAGAGGTGAATAATGTAACTACCACCGAGCGCTGCATCGATCCTCCAGTCAGCGGTAATGTCAGACCACCGTCTGGTGAGAAGAAGAGAAGGAAGAAAGGAAGAGTAGAACGCACAGACCGGCATGAGGTTGGTGCTGATCTGGAAGCTGCTCGAGCGCCGGTGAACGCCCTTTACAATGGTGTCAACGGCGATAATCAGAATGCTCAGGAAACCAAAGAGAAAAAGCCAAAACGTCGTCGTCACAAGAGAACGGGCTCAGACGTGGCTCCTGCTCCCGAATACAGCACTCAGGTGAGATAATCAAATGTGACCATATATTTGATTTATTCAACACTTTGTTGCAGGACTAATGAAGTACCAACGTTATATTTTGTTTAGTTATGTGCCAGATTTTGACATATGCCGATGTACTGGTCCAACCCGTTGAAGCTGTGTGGTGTTGGGATGTTTATTTCATACCACAGGTGCCTTAAAATTGGACCCTTTCGTCCGCGCGCCGAAACAATCGGCATCGGCGTTTATCGGCGAACATCTGTTGAGTTCATGAGAATAGAAGTTGGATCTCTCCTTAGTATCTAAGTATAGTCCTATTCTTCGATATCCTTCGCTTAATCAAAAAGACTGATAGTCTAGATCTCATTGCTGATTAAAATTAGTACAGAAGAATTCGGTAAAACTTCACCATCTGAAAATGTTGTGATACATATAGCCTACCCAGTCGGCACAATTCACGGAAGTTGCTTTTTATCAACTAAGGGTCTTTAATTAAACAACAATTGTGATTTTTGTGTAATTAACAGAAATGTGATACCCTTTACATGAAGCTGAGTAACAGATGAATTATTTGCATGACATCACGGCTTCATTACTGTACTACACGTAATATACATGTGCATCCTACACTTGATTCTAGCAAAGTGAAAATGTCATAGCTTGACCGATCGATACCCATGCAAGCTTATTCACCGACAACGTTGTTCCTGTCAGAATGTAAGGCTACTCTCTTGGTTACACCCAACTAGAAAGTATATTTGGATTTTTCATCAGGAACAAACGATATGGTCTTAAGTTCCAGTTAGAAATGCAGTGGAGACAGTTAATCCATATAATAAAACGAAAAATATCTCCGCCGGCGCGACGCCGAAGAAGTGACCGGCGGCGACGCAGGGGTCTACTTAAAATGCTCCCATGTCGATTACTAAAATTAAATTAATTGTCGAAACAAAGAGCTTCTGCAAGGGATTCGAACATGCTGATTCGTTCACTAAAATTCTTCGCGCGTGGAAAGAAGTGTTATCGTAGTTTCATCCATCACCGGCGCTTATCTTCTATTCTAAACCAAAAGTCGTTTCAAGCGTTTAATCCGCATACTATAAAACTGCTATCCCTCGAAGACTTGGTAGTCATGCTGTAGGTTGCATACGTATCATTTATGTCAGTGTGTGATGCTCTCAGACACTTCTGCAATTTCTCACATGTCGAAGGAGCAAGCAAGTTTTTATTCAGCATATTTTTAACAAGTAAATATTAAATGAACAAACAATTTTTACAAATGAAGACAGTGGAAATGAGAACATCACCACCATCTCTGTTGGTTTCCACATCTTGCAGATGGATATCAAATGAGATTGAATGATAACTAAACTTGGAATTGGTTTTACTTGAGTATTGTAGGGGTGACTATGTCAGATCATTCCAACCCCTCTGTAGAAGAGGAAGTAGATACGTAAAAGCTTCAGTGGCAGTAGCTATCTCAAAGATTTGTGAGTGAAACATTTCTGGGTCGGATTTCATTGCTTCCAGATGCCAATGGGCGTTAATTGCTCCCTCCATTGCTCCGTTAGTCATGGAATTTGTCAAACTTCGGAAAGCCTGCAACCATTTAATTTTGATTGATCAAGCGTGCAAACAGATATTCAATTAGTTAATTATACATCGTAATTGCTAGTTTGGTTAATCAAACCTTCATTGATGAAACATAAGATCATCAACACTTCATCTCGATGTTAGGTCAATGAAAATTCTGATTTTGAAGCACAGCTATTTAAAATGTCACAATTATTCTTTTAAACTGCACTAAATTAGCAAGATAGGCAATAAAATAACACATTTTTGGTGGTTGAATACATTGTACTGTATAATGGAAGGAATATATAAGTGGCACTCTGCAATCTTTTATAACATTGATGCTTCAAACGATAGAAATTAAGTCAAAATTTAGATTAAGTGTATACTTACACCTATGACATTAACGTCATGACAGGCTGCAAATGTTACAGGTTATTTATCGATAAGGATGTTAGTTAATAAAATATAGTACATGCACAGAGTTGCAAGATGGTGCACTAGCCGATCAGCCAGTCTGTGTGCTTGAGTTACAATTTCAAGTCTTTAACTATCCGTCGAATAGAACATTTTCATGGACCGTTTTGTAGATGACTATTGTTCGCATGCAATCAATGAACTCGGAATCGAATCCTAAAGCATAGAATTGGATTGTCTTTAAGCTTTTAATTAAGTTAAGTTTACTTGAAACGGATCCGAATACAATATGATGGCACATTCAGGAGCACAAAGTACTAAATGGGTAAAGAGAGAGAGAGAAATTCCTTGATGTATTAATTGAACAGCAAAAACAGTCTTTCATCGCTTGCAGATTGCTGTGAATTCCCACAAAAGTTCCACAAAGTACTAAATGGGTAGAGAGAGAGAGAGAGAGAGAGAAATTCCTTGATGTATTTATTGAATAGCAAAAACAGTCTTTCATCGCTTGCAGATTGCTGTGAATTCCCGCAAAATGTCCCTATCGCCACGATTTCTTCAGATTTGAGGAATTCGGATCATCTATCGATGATATTGATCCATCAGATCATTTGGTTAAAGTTAGCAGGTGTTGGAAAGTAATTCAAAAACAGAAAATTCAAGAAAAGAAACCTTATAAACAGTTTTGTCGATTGATTGTGCCATAGGACTGCCAGATAATGATGTCAGTAAACTTGAATCAGAATGGAGATCGTGCACTGACAGTGATTCAGCTTTTCAGATAGACAACTCATATGGGATGCTCCACTGTTTTGGCAGGACACAAGTGATACAGAGGACAGTGGAGATGCTTATAGTGCTAAGCATTCAAGATGATTCAACGTCGTGCCGGATCTCCTTTGGATCTTTGACCGGAGCGGAAGAAGTATTGGTTGCAAGAAGCACCCATTGAATAATTCATCATTAACTCCTGATCAAGCCATATCCATGATCAAGCCTATGTAGCGTAAGGATGTAATGCAGCCGCGAAGGAATTCAATGCCGAAAAAGAAGAAAGTTCTTGAAAAAACTCATGAACAGGAAGAGGATTCATGAGCAAATCCAAAGTGAAAAGAAGACCAATAAAAAGAAAGCACTTATAAGGAAGAACAAAGTCAGCTGTGAGCTCAAATACATGAGCTTACCACCGAAAAGGTCTTAGAGGAACAACTGCTGGAGGAGTACCGTAAGAAAAAAGCTGCCATGAAAGAGAAGATTCTTGAACGTGGACGGGAGGCCAAAAACTGACAAGAAAAAATATCAACGCAAATAATTGACTGACCACAATATGGACGAGGCTGCCAAAAATTATTCGGTTGAAATTTGTGTATTTTTACGCCTCTTTTGAAATCAGTTTTTGCATTATCAGTTAATAAGTGAATTATTGTGTTCCTTATTCAGCAAAATTATATAATATGAAAAGGGTGTCTCTATAAAAACGTTGCCAGATTATAGAGAGTAGTCAAATTTTAAACAAACGCTATTATATGCACGTGCAATGTACATGTACATACTATTACGCATGTGAAAAATTGCATGACTGTGTAGCAAAGTTGAGAAAGTGATACTCAGCTTTCTACATTTTTCTCTATGAAACGTTCATCCATCGAGTCTTACACACGAATCACATCGACGTATGAAAGATTGAAAGATGCGCATTTTTAAACATTCGTGGAGGTGCTTATCGTAGTCTTGATTCTCACTCGGAAGCTCATGCATATTGCTTGTTTTGTCTCAATAAGCTTTGTCGACAAGATAATCCCAGAGGAAATATCAAATACAGACAAGTCTGGTGATGTCGGGGATCGGTCCCCTCAACATCCTCGCCGACCGATCCACTGACCTTCCTCATCGGCATCAAGAGTTTCTCTGGCAGCCCGACTGCATTGGAGATGATTCATTTTCGCAGCATTTATTCACTTCTAAAAGATCTTAGGACTTTCTAGATAAAAATTCGACAATATCTATCACCATTCATAGTTGATAACGAGATAACATTTTCAGGCCTGTGATGCTAGTTCATCATGTATCAGTAACACTGCATAGTTGCAGATTGGCAATTTGTAGGACTTCCACTTCAGCATTAAACATTTAATAACAATAGTAATGCAGATTGTACTTATTGACATTCCCGTTCACATGAAAAATTGCTTCTTCTGAGAAAGAGAAAAAGCTTTCGTGAAAGCTTTTATGGTCTTCGACTATGCTCTTATCCTTTTGATAAATTGAAGACGTCGATCATTGCCGTTTCAATCAATTAGTGAACCATTGTGCAATAAAATTGTCAAAATTCACCTTTTGTTGACATTTGTGAAGCTTGACTTCAATGCAGCAAGTTTCCGGCAGTATGACGAAAGGATGTGTTCCTGTATTCAGTGACACATTATATGCTCGCTGAGCAGGTGGTCACTGACAATGTGCAGACGATTTTATCAATTTCCTTATATTCTATCCACAGAATTAAATATTTTGTTTATCTGCTTCGGTTTGCTAGAAGTGTGATTAATTCGAAATCGCCGGCACATCGAGGAACTTATTAAGTGGGCAAAAAGGAATTCCTAATACCTTACAGAGATAGGAAAAAAGTCGTGCGTCGCTTACGGATTAATGTGAGTCCCAGCAAAGTGCTTCGATTGCCAAAATTCCTCCAGATTCGAAGAATTCAGATCATTGCGCACAAGTTTTCTCCACAATGTTGGCCCTTCTGATCATTATTAAAAAAAAGTAACAGCCGCACGAAAATTAGTTCACTTGATGATTTCACCATCGTCTTCTCACCATTCCTTACTGCATAGTGCACACACTGAATCGAATGTTACCAGACGATGTGTGTTTTGGTGTGTGCGAAGTGATATCACAGCAAGCACGCCTTTCTCAGTGGATCTGGCACAGAATTAGATTCATCTGCGCGCGCTTCGGTTTCCTAGAATGGAAGAATTGCATCTAACCTGAATATCGAAATGGCACATCACGGAATTAGACAACTTGCTCCTTCTCGAATGGATAATTCGTGTATCGCTTGCTGTTGGAAATGGCAAACAATAAGCTGTCAGCAGAGGGCACCAGAGCCAGTGAGAGATGCGTTTGTGCTGTGATATCACTTCGCATACATCAAAACACACATTGCCTGGCTAACATTCGATTCAGTGTATGCACTATACAGTGAGAAATGCCGAAGAGAGGATGCGAAAACATCAAGTGAACTAATTTTCATACGCCTGCTACTTTCTTTAATAATGATAGGAACGGCCAACATTATGGAGAAAACTTGTGCGCAATGATCTGAATTCTTCGAATCTGGAGGAATTTTGGCAATCGAAGCACTTTGCTGGGACTCACATTAATCCGCAAGTGACGCACGACTTTTTCCTATCTCTGTAAGGTTTTAGGAATTCCTTTTTGCCCACTTAATAAGTTCCTCGATGTGCCGGCGATTTCGCATTAATCACACTTCTAGCAAACCGAAGCAGATAAACAAAATACTTAATTCTGTGGGATCTGGTGTCCCCTGCTGAAAGCTTATTATTTGCCATTTTCAATAGCAAGCGATACACAAATTATCCATTCGAGAAGGAGCAAGTTGTCTAATTCTGTGATGTGCCATTTCAATATTAAGGTTACATACAATTCTTCATTTCTAGGAATCCGAAGCGCGCGCAGATGAATCTAATTCTGTGATTCGATCTTTCTTTCAAGATTGAATACGGGGCTTCTTTTTGCATCGTCTAAGTTGACGGAGGGAAAAACCACGGTTCGACGATGTTGTCTTATTTGGTTTCAGGCTGGCTACACGTTTTGACCGTTGCCTCGGTCATGTGCACGCCACTATCGTGTAGCCAGTCTGTAACCGAATAAGACAACATCGTCAAACCGTGGTTTTCCCTCCGTCAACTTAAATGTTCGATCTTGTAAAAGATCGATTTTGTTGTAATTTGGGAACAATTATCTCTCAAGTCTCAATTGAAGTCCACGTCGATGGTCACTTAATTACTTCTGGCACTTCAAGCTAGATCCAGGTCCAATTTACGAGAGGGAAAGATAGCTATCAATCAGCAAAAAACATGACAGGAGCCAATCCCTGTATAAGCAATCATAGCACCAATTAAGAGATCTGCATTCGCTCACTGACAATGTCAAGCGTCTTTTATTATGACCACACCTGACCCTGCCTCGCTTGCAAGGAAAAAATGAATTATGTACGTATCACAACATCAATGACCTACAGATCATATAGACTTTCTCAATCCCAGATTATCCCATAATTACAAATTTAATTAAGTGATGAAAACTGAAATGCAATTAGGCAATCCGGTGGAGGGATACATCCCGACATACCCCTCGAGATCCACATGTTCTTCTCAATGAGAGCTAGAGGCACATTTTTAGATATTTTCACAAAGCATTTATAAAATTTACATTTCCTACACTTATAATACCTGAAGTATAAAAAGTTTCAGGCCGGAGGCACGCAGAAAAAACCATAAGCCATCGTTTGCAAGTCGCGTCACGATCCTTCATAAGCCGTAAGCCGTAGTCATAATTCACCTTGACAAATTTTATTTCTCATGACAGGTAATACAAGCAGGCAGAAAAAGAATATACGAGCATGATATTTTTCTAATCTTGTGCAAGAACATAAAGTATAGTAATGCTTAAACATGATAAATGACGCGTTATATTACAGCTTCGGCTCTATTAAAGATAATCGCCTCAGGATTCTAAATCGGGTGACGGCTTATTGCTATTACGACTACTACTTTTGGCTTAAGGCTTTTTCTGTATGCCAGCTCTCATTGAAACTAAGGTGTTGGAATTGTTTACGGCTTATCGTGTGTGCCTTTGGCCTTATTGATGATCATAGTTTGTTGAATGGCTAGTACGAGTACAAGTATTGTATGGCAAAACAGAAGAGAAACTAACAAATAACTCAACGTTTCGGGAGATGATCATTTTGGTGATCTTTTCCAACAAAATGCACTGAAGTTTATCCAGCAGGGCTTGAATCAGTCATAATTCGATCAATGTACGGTTCGTGAGCAGCACAGTTCAGCTTCAAAGTAGATCTGATGGTGCATTAGAAGTGACTCATCAGCGATTGATAAGTGGTTGCGCTTATTACACTACCACAACACAGCTCTCAAAATCAATGATGATCAGCTGATAGAAAACTGACATTTGAGCGATTTGAAAGGGCGCGAATTATCTCAAGGTATTCGACAGCTCACGCAGCTTTGTTCTTTGCTATTGGTAGACCTGTATTACTATTTGCACATAGCCTCCACAATAATTGATTTATTGTACAAAGACGAAATCACATAAGTGAATCATGTTTCACTTAAAAATTCAGTTATCAAACATTTCTTGTTAGATTCCATTGCTACACTAGCATTGCTACATTCAATTATTTCTTTTTGTCTGTTAGTACAAGAGGAGAAATCAAATTTCTTGCTTAAAACATCTGACAATTAACAGTCTTTAAAAGTTGCCAGAAAAACATCACACTTCCTGTATGTGAAGTAAAATTTCATTAATAATGTCACGGCTATAGGCTTAATGAGTTCGATATATCCATGAGGCCATGCAAATTTTACAAACGAAATGGGAAATCCCAATCAGCTCGATATATCCGTGAATTCGTTAAACTGCTAACTGCACTACATTAGTAGGTGATATTGCTGGGGGTCGTACAGAAATAGGAACGTACAAAGGGGTCGAGAGACCAAAAAAGGTTGAGGTATGGTTAGATAAGGTTGATTAATGGGTTACCATTACTAAAAGCTCAGCTGTAATAAGATTATTTCCTTAAGCGTGAACATATCACAAACTACTTGCCACTGAAAGAACAAAGCATCATAACCATAGAAACTGATCAGTATTAGCTATAAAAGTTGTAAATGGGTTCACATTACTATCACAACTCAGATTCAAGAAATGACGCCAACTGTGAATCATAAAATCAAGCCGCTGAAAATTGAATTAGAGGCATGACATCTCAGCCAAGAAGCTCTCAATAAAATCTCAACTTTTCCTTGAAGAGTGATTTGCAGTGACTTACATTATAATGCAGTTCATGAAATTTCCTTTGATAATCAGCTTCACTTCCGCTTAGTTAAGATGCTCGTTACTAAATATTCATCCCTTTTGATATCCAACTTGTTTCACGCTATTCATAAAGGGGCTTCATGTCGGTAGGATATTAATTTGCAAAAATTTAGCATTTAAAAACTGCTCAAATAATTTTTTGGACCACTGGAACGTAATCTCCGCAAAAAACTGGATCTTTACATATAAAAATTTTCACTGTGTGTAGATACCTTTTTGAGTCAACACTCTACCTACGATATACTTATTCTATTGTTCATTGTTGTTGTCGCTGATGATGGTGTGTGTATGATGTGCTGAAACCGGTATGGAATACATTAATGAAACATTTTTGCTGTGGTCACACAACGTGAACATGTTCTTGATACAAATTGTGATATAAGATCGGATCGGATTGGTGTGCAAAAGTATGCGACTACCTAATGTGAAATAATGATACGACTTTGAAATATTTCAATCTTTTGGTGCTTTTGATCCTCAGCGTTTGCTATGGAACTAGAGTTACGGGAGAAATTTCATTCTGCTAACTTAAGCCTGTTTTGTTCTCTACTCTATTGCCAGTTTTCATAAATAAATAATCCAGATAATATATTAAAGTTGCGTGTCTCTTTGATGTGATGACTTCCACGGGCGTTGTTCATTGTTTGCATTTCAAGTTCTGCATACTTTTTGACAATTCAATGATGACGTTATTCTCTAACTACGCTCAGTTCATGAATTTGGTTGTTGTACTTATTTCTTCTCCCTTAGTTAGAAGATCTGCAATTTCACTTGGACTTCTGCCTTAGTATGGGAATTGATGGTTCTACATGTATGTACTTGTATGAGCTTCCATTTAGGTACATGGTTTGTTTGTTTTTAGTAAAAATGATGTATAATTCAGCATATTACGAGCGCAATATTGGCAATATAAAGGCAGAAATTGAGTTTTTGATGTCAATCAGTTGCGCACTATGAATGCGATAATTTCATGACGTATAATGCATTGATTGAAAATATATTCATATCCTTGTATTACTAGCGTGTGTAACAACCTCATTAAAATCGTAATGCTACTTTGTACCTACACTCAACCTCCACATTACGTGATCGCAATTTGCTGAAGAAGAATGAAACATGATTTTGATCTATAATGAAAGCACTAGCTGCATCAAATGGGAAGTGATAGAATGTTGGTGTAGAATTGCAAACAAACTTGGCATGCACACGTAGGCCTAAATCTGTTTGTCATAATCAAGAGTACGCTAAATTCAATCATGAGCATTGAATGCATTGTGACCGACGTTCATACGGCAGTGTGGCTGAGACACTTGGGACAAAGAGAATCCGCATTTTATCTTTTTCCGAAATCTGTATTGGTCAAGGAATGCATGATTGTATTCAGGTGAATTGAGGCGTATTCTTTATTGATAAATATGCATGAAGTCTCACCGACATAAAGCTTTATCCTGCATTTGAGCATCAAAAGTTGATACCCGAATTCTTTGAGGAAGCAATAATGTTATTCCTGTAATCTGCTCTTGTCAGGATGGCCCAAGTTGTAAATTGTGTTGCATCTCATAGAGGGCATATGCAGGCTTGTGTTGCAGTTGTAATTGCAATTAAATTCTCTGATGAGTAATTTGTAGTTGTAGTCAGTTATATTTTTAGCAATTACTTTACAGACATCTGTAATATCTTAACCACAGATGCCTGCATGTACTCAAGGATGTTGATCGGTTTCGTGTTGCTTTTTCCTGAGAAGGGACATTTGAGTCAAACTGATTTCGTGCCTTCATTCCAAAAAATAAAGGAGAAGATGCCGTAGATTAGGCACTCTCCTTTTCTGCTTTCTGATTTCTAATTTTGCAAGCCTGCCGCGCAAAACATCCGTCACTGTCTCATTTCGACCTACTCCTTACAAATGACGATCACCTGAGAGCAGCTTCTTAAGATGCAACGTCAATATAGCGCAGCTTCATTTATCAGACCAGCAGCTAATCATCATTTAGTGTTAGCAACACTCACACGTCAATAAATACTTGTATTCCACGGGAGAGCGGATTGCAGAGAGAACTCGACACAGATTCTGTACAGGGTCTAGGAGACTCTGATTGGCAGGTGAATCACCTCGATGTCGCAGCATTAAAACAGATGATAATTGGCGATTGAGACTGCGCATGCCTTATGTCAATTCATGAAAAGGAAAGGCTTTCGGATGCTCACTTTGTTACTTACTTTCGTTCAACTGAATGAATGCTGAAAATCCTGAAATACCCTACAAAGCAGGACAACCGCTTATGCGTACTTCGACATTTGAAGTTAGGTACTCGTTGATGTCTCCACTTAGTTGTCAAAGTGTTTGGCTTGCTTAACTTGCTTTGGGTGTCTTAAGTGAAATGTCGTGGATTATAGGAGCATTTTTAGCTAGTTAGGCTTCCATGAATAGGTTGTGAATTTCCTTCTTTGTTTGTTAACTATTAAGAACTTCTAACTTTTCTTTTACATACTTCGTAGGTAGTAAATGCGTCTTGACTTTATTCAGTAGTGTGTAGGGTCAGCAGCACATCGATATTACGCAATAATCGGACGGTTTGCCGAAGTAATATCTTCTTGACTTAATGAACTTACGATTATCACAATTGCATCATGACCCTAACAACTTAGACATCGAGAGAAAAACAAAAATAAACATTGATTAGGGGTTATTGTACACTTTGATGCGCTTAATCTCGATAGTAACTCTCATTTAGACATTCAGTGCTAGGCATAGAAATTGACAACAATAAAACCTCTAAAATGGAAATTAAGCTTCATGCAATGCACAATAGTGGCACATAAATCGCACGCATTTTCACTTAGATGCACCTGCCAACGTCTGCATCATTGGGTCAGAATCAGTCACATGATTAAATCGAAGCTTCTAATTGGTTCTTCATGCCCCAACTTAGTTCCCCCGGATGTGCCGCGACCTTGAGTCAACTTCCATTCTAGTGAACTTCAGATAAACAGTTTATTTCTATGGTGCTAGCAATAACCGTCGAACATGTTTCTGCAGAATCTGAAGCATTTCCACTGCATTAATGCTTTTTTATCCATTAGGTATGAGGCCAGTTGAATTCCAGGCTTTTTCTCACGTTGAAATTCAATTTGGCTGGAATAACAATTTACACTTTGATATTATATTATATTCCATATTGTCTTCAAAGTATAAAATGTTTATATACTTAATGAACCTACCTTTAAATTCAAATAGCGATAGTAGGTTTGTACTAAAGAACCTATGTAGACACTTAAAATGTCCCCAATTAGAAAAAAATTCTATTAGGATGTGATAATTTCACTTCCATTCTCAAGATGGCCGTCATTTCTCTGAACAGAGGACTTAGAGTTAGTTTTTAAGAAAGAAGCAGGAAGTCCAACACTTGATCTGGACTTCCTGATTGATGAGTTCTCATAGCAGTGCAGATTTTAATTAATTTCTTTGCTTTTTCAATCTTCTCCGGATTGTATAGTCTGTTTTGCCAATCAACATACATACTTGTTGCACGCTTTCATTTAAATGATAGAAAATGAAAAGTTTCATTCATGTGAGGCACTAGAAAGATGATAGGAATAAGGAGGTAACATGATCTTGAATGCTAAGTAATCGTCACTGATACTGAAAAAGTACGTGCATTGACAGAAAATTGCTTTTAAACTTATTCATTCTTCAAGGTCAGTTGAAGTCATGAACTGTAGGCCTACTTGATCTCCAATGGTGTATTGTGCAGATCTGTTTTTTGTATGCTTAAGTTTCCACTGTTATACCGTGAATGCGAAGTGGCTTCTGCACCAACAATTATTTCCAATGCCATTGTTCCATTTCATTTAATTATTGAATCTTTTCGTTTTGCCGTTAAAGAGCCTAGTTAAAGTATGGCAGTAGTCCACCCAGGTGTTTGAATACATGAAAGCTCAGAGTCAAAGATAAGTGAACATAATAATGGAATACTTACATCAAGGTCTGAAAAGACGGCATGCTTCTT
The DNA here is from genome assembly GCA_907163375.1 of Prostheceraeus crozeri. Lineage (NCBI taxonomy): Eukaryota > Metazoa > Platyhelminthes > Polycladida > Euryleptidae > Prostheceraeus > Prostheceraeus crozeri. The sequence continues at coordinate 16,544 of CAJQUW010014148.1, read as the reverse complement.
TTTCAAAAGAGTAGAGATAAGCGTCGGGTTGGGTTTCATGAATTTTGAAACACTATTCGAACTTTTAAGACTACCCCGACCTGAGGTCGGGTTGGATCGAGATATATACCCGAACACGATGAGAAAAGATCAGAACCTAACCCGACCAGATTGGATCTTGAAACCATTAATGATAGGATGATAATGCTCGGATGACCCGAAAACGATTGTATTGCAGAATTCTGGGGAATTGTATAGATAAGGCCATCATCGTCGCAGGTTTAAAACGACCGCACAGTGATCTTCAGTGAGGGCATCCGGACTTAATTGCACGCTCCTGCGAAAGTCTGAGTTTAGCACTGTGCCGACTTATTCTTACCGTAAAACAGAAGAAAAATAAAGAGAAATTAACTGAATATATAAATAAGATTGCATGGAATAACTGACACGCATATTTAGTATTTTATTAGTTGCTAGATTTTTGCTTCATTTCGATGTTATATTAAGGGAAAATGTTCCATTTTATGATAGTAGAGATTTACATCAGAAGTTGAAAAGCGGTAGGTTACATATTTTTATGGGCCTTGACATTGCTTAGCTCACCATACATTGAAATAGACTGTACTTCTAGGTTGACAATATCATTGAGAACATCAGATGTCATGCCTACGAGTATGAGCAAAGCATCGAAGTACGAATAGATGCTTACTCGCATTTACGATGTAATACTGGTGTCTGAGCTCTTAATGGAGCTAATTAATGATTGCTGGAATGAGAAAGAAATAACTTTTGAATTGTGATTTTAAGTGAGCTGACGTATGGATTTTATCAATCCAAATCCAATTTTGAATGTGTGCATATTAATATAATATTGTACCATTCCGCTAGACATATTCTGGAATCAAACCTTCGCAACAAATATCTATTGTATTTAGATTTGAATAGCAAAAAGTTTGAATTGTTAAAAAATGTCGTGAAAAAACAAGCAGTTAGTAGCTAAATTCATTCCCCTGTGGTTTTCACATTACTTAAGTGTGACAGCAATTAGTGCTTCAAATCTTACATTCCAGTCGTGCAATTGCAAGCATTCCCTGAGTTACATGAAATCAACGATAAGTATACGAACAACATGCAGCAAGTATGTTACCGTGATATTGACAAGCACTTTAAATCAGTGAGTAATCAACATTGATGTACTTAGTGAATGATAGTATATGAGTACTCAACTCTCCATACCGATTTTCTTGCGGTCTCATGCGCTTAGACAGCCTTGAACAGACTTCTAATGATTATTGGATCTCGTTAACACATATCGCGGCTATTTTCAACACTGTCACTGTGCTGAATTATGTGCTCTAAACAGCTCCTGGTACTTCTGGGTTATCCCCCCCCAGTTTTTCAAATTTGTCTAAAATCTGCAAAAATGTATCAATCGTCACCAAACTTCAAGTAGACGTAGTTAAGGATATTTTCTACCCACATGCAAAATTTTATTCAGATCGGACAAGTACTTTTGTATGAAAGACGATGACGTGAAGTGTAGCGAAGTCAACAGCTTGATCTAACTTCGTCTGTTCGACGCATTATTGTTACTCGTGTGTGCATTGTTCTCTCTAACTCTTCGTTTCATCCAGTTATTTGAAATCTTCCCACGACCATTACCTTGCCACACATTTTTTAAGCCAAGATATTAGTGTAAGGGATGTGGCCTGGTCATCATCACCTCACGAGTTGTCGCGAAATGACTTTGTTGACCTCAAGTGCTTTCTGCCCAGACGATGAGGTCAGAAGAAGTCACATCAAGCTGTCGGCATCGCTGCACTTCAAGCTATCGCCCATAATTCAAAAAGCACTTGTCCGATTTGCACAAATTTTGGTATGTAGGTAGAAAATATCCTCAGTGAAGCGTACATAAAGTTGTTTTGTGACGATTGATTCATTTCTACAGATTTTAGACAAATTTGAAAACGTGCGAGGAGATAACCCATAAGTACCCTGCTTCTAAATGAGTGAGCGGTAGTCGCTGATCTCGACGATGAAGAGAAACATCTGTTCCAACACATCGGAGGAATCAATTCACAATGATGTTCTTCGCTTGGAGAATGCGTAGAGGATAAGGCCACAAATATCGAATTACATGTTCTTATCCGAAAACTTTTGGCAAATGATGACGAAAAGGTAAACGCTGAGAATGGAACTTTTTCATTGAAATTTTGAATTTCTACTCACAAGAGTAGACATTTAATCAGACTGCAAAGAAGTGTGAAATAAAACGATCGAAGACATATGGTGAGATCAAAAATGACTTAGACTCGACCAGAAGGAGCAATGCTGTGGTCAAGCTATTTATCCGTATGAAACTAATAGGTATATAGGTAATTAGTGTAACATTTTTTTATCATTAACGCGCAGCACAAACAAAGGTGAATAGTGTTGATTGGTCAGTCACATTTCATTTCAAGTCATGCGTCCAGTGGTCGAAGATCGTAGCGCATCTTGCTGCTTGTGACAACCGAGCAATTCTGACCGAACTGTCTGCTGCATATGGTGATGATGCACCTTATAGAGCAACCGTAATGAGATCCAGGGTGGGAGAATCGATGTTCTGGATCGCAAGTCACTTGGGAGACCAGAGGAGATTGAGGACGACCACCAAAACAAGTTGGAGAAGATTGTGCTGGATAACCGTCGCATAACAAAAAAGGCCTTGGCGGAGATCTCTTATGCGGATGCGCTGTGAATCTGCTGTCATAGTTGGGCATCAGGAAACTCTTCCAGATTTGTTTCCAACTTTCTGACCACAGAGATGTGTAAACGTCGTCTCCAATGCTGCAACCAGCTTTTGGAACTTCATAAAAGTTTGGGATCTTCTTTACTGACCAACATCGTCACGAGACAACGCTGTCCCTCTTTTTACCATAGGATAAGAGAACGTCCGAAGAGTTCAAATTTCCTATGGAGTCAGCGAGTCGTAAACTGCACTGTGGAACAAGTCATCGGAGATGCTTGATGCTCACTATCCTCCGGAACAGTCGCAGTGTTGTTCACATGGAGTTTGCTGACCGATCGCAACGCCTAAATGCTGAATACTATTGCGAGCAACTTCAAGCTGCACGCCGAGGTGCTCGCAAGCCAAGAAATCAGAAGCTCTACCTCCTCCCCGACAACGCCCATCCACACTGTCGCTGTCACCGGTAGGCCTACTGCAATCACAAACTGTGGCCACGATTAGCTCTCATCATCCGTACAGTACGGACTTGCCCACCCCCAGTGATCTGTTCCGGCATCTGAAGCACCATCTGAGAGGAGCGCGCTTTATAAACAGTGAAGATGTCGAAGCAGCGGTGATCGAATTCTTCAATTCAAGAACACCATTCAGAATTCAGAACACAATTCAGAACAATTCAGAATTCTTTAACAAGGCGTTCCAAGCGCTGCCTTCATATTGGAACAAATGCGTGGAGAAGAACGGAGGTTACATTGAAAAGAGCTGGATTTCTACTTTCCTTTTGCTGACGCAAATTAAGCATTTGTAGACATAAGCATTTTTCATTATCTAGCATAATTTGACATAAATTAAATAATTGAAAAATTATGAATGAAATAGATAATATTAAATATGATATTTTTCCTATGGAAGGACGTATAGAAAACTTCTGATGTTACATTAATTACCTATACACCTATTAGCTTCACAAGTATAAGTAGCTAGACCGTAGAATTACTTCATCTGGTCGAATCTAAATCATTTTTTATCTCACCACGTGCTTGCTCAAAATCGGATAGCCAATGCTTATTTCTATACAGAATGATTACCGCCGCGAGTTTGGCCCTGAAAAAACTTTTGATACGTACTATCCGCAGAAGTTGCATGGGGAAAGCCTTATTCGGTTGATCGAGAGTGCCACGTGTCGTGTTGGAGACGAAGCACAATTCACAGAAATGTTCCGTTTAATCGGAGAGCACATGCGAGCATTATTGGTCAAAAGTAATGCTTATCTAATGATTTCATAACGTGGACTATGCATCGATCATTTGGTATATCAGTTTATTAAATGGTGTGTATACTCAACCGTTTGATGTACAAATGTGACAAACTACTGATTAAGGAGACTGCCTACAGGCTGATGGGGCACGTGCTTGATAGGCATATTATGTATTTCAGAAATTTATGAATTGAATGTTGTACTCTAATCGAAATGACTCTATTCTTAGCGAGAAACGAGACAGATCGCACATATTTTTTCTGAATGTTAATAAGGTATCTGAACATATCACTGAAACCTTCACAACAAGCTAAGGCATTCACTCATCCCGTTTTATGTCTTTGTGGTCCAGAAGCATGGGCCGGACGGCTTCCGCTTGACGATTTTCCTACACCTCTGGCGATCGTATACATCAGGTTCTTGAGAACAAACTCTTCTCAGACTTTCGTCTATCACATAGGGCCTAGTCTTTCTTTGACATGACCACTTTCTTTACAGCATCTTTAATACATTGTGAACAAAAGCAATGTAAGCCACTCGAAGTCGACATTCCTTAAGTATTGCGCATCATAGTTACGGATGACTGCGGCGTAATATTGATTTCAACAGACAAGTTCATACTAGTCCCTTAATAGTACGTCTTATATTTCTAAGATAAAATATCCAGACAAAAGATTGAAGAAGTGCGCATAAAACAAATTTCAACGGATTGCAACCCCAATGAAATATTTAATAACCTTGTGGCATAGTCACAATTTCGATGTCACTTGTAATCCGCATTAAATTATCCAAGGGCGTGAAAGTCAACAACGGTATGAATGACTCATACAGCACTCTGATGCCCACGCTATCCATCAGCTATTAATAGATAATTGAAAATGCCTGGGTGTTGGTAGTGACGTAATTAGCGATTAAGTGAATGAATTGATTTATTAATAGATGGGTTACTTAACGAACATTCATGTTATGACAACCACGAGCTCATCCGTCTGCCACAACCACGTACAGTTGTATATTTTTGAAAATGCAAATATTTTACTGTCAATCGGATTTCTTGAATATGTGATTCAAATGTGTCTCCCAATACCACTGACATTGAGAATATTTAGTTAAATTAACCATGTTTACTTCAGATATCGGCGACAGGGCCATAAGTGTGGTCAAAATATTCTGATTTGCTAATCAGTGTGCTCGTATTTATACTTACGTGCATTAACGAAAGCTATTGTCTGTCGGACTGTTAGTCTGACAAGTATGCCAAGACTTTTGTGATTCATCGATCAATCACGCCGGTGATGTGTAAATAATGAGTACAATTATTCCAATCTAATCTGCTGATATTTTGTTGTTGACTGATAGAAGCGTACTTCTAAGAACCCATGTCTTTAGAGGATTTTACTAATCATTAAAATCAGTGATGTAGTGTGCGTGGATGGACATGGGAGTGACCTATTACCTGGGGTGGGGTCCGCGCTCGTGCCCGCAGTTCAGTTATTGCTCCTTACCTTGGTGCGTCAAATTTCTAGCTAACATTGTTTTTCCGAGAAACGTGGAACCTGGCAATGCAGGATGCTGTCACATCTGACATTGCGAAATTATACAAGCTGCACTATCAGGAAATTCGTTGTCGGTATTGTCCCACAAAGACAATGTGAAGCATAAGTCGACGTCAAACGTTGAACGTCACACACGGCCCTTAGAGATTGAACCTAAACTTAGACGTGATCCTACAGAATTGTTTCAGTCTAATATAATGCTATATGTAATATCTTCTGTTATTTAACGTAATAACTTTTCCATTGTGTGAATATGCCTACGAGGAAGATATATGTTATAAAGGCCTATTCACTGTGGAGTGAAATTCTAAAAATACCATCGTTCACAACAGGATAATGAGGCCTCCTAGGTCTAGCCTTCAGAAATAGTGACTAAAGAATACGATAGTGGCTACATTCAGTTACATAATAAACTTAGCCCACATTAGGCCTATGTCATGTATGCCGCCATGTATCCCTACCTGCATATCCTCTGACCCGGCATGATTTCTCAGATTAGGCCATTATTGTACATGCCCTTGCCCGCAGCCCGTAAAAATCGAGATGCCCTCAACGGGCCCCACCCCAGCCTTTCACCAATACATTTTCATCCTACCTGCTGCACATCCCTGCTCTTACAAGACATTTTTGTAACCTGTAGTCATCAACGGGCATGACTAGATGGATGATTGAAAGCAACCTCCCAGAATCCATCATGATTCAGTAATTCAGAGAAGTAATTGGACATAATTCGAGCTAATCTGGGTGAATATGCCGACTGAGGTGTTGTGGATAAACGACTGAGGCAACACACACATGAGGCAGAAATACAACTGGTGTGATTTCGAATTTAATAAACTGTTGTTTAAAGTATAATGATTAAATACTCCTGAAGATTGTTGGCATTTGACAACGTCTGATAATTGTATGAATCGAATTAAGACAAATATATACGTATGAGCAGAATTTCTGACTCTGCCGTCCATTGTTTCTATTTCTGTTGCATCATGACAGAAAAGTTGCTATTACACATGGATAATAAAGCATTTGATCAACTATCAATTACAAAAAGATTATTTTCATTTGCCTTATTAATTTGCTGTCATTGCGCAGTGAAAAACATTCCGTAATGCATGAGTCAAAGTCGTGACAATGTGGACATTTTGTATATGTATATATGCTGCTTAAGTCAGTCAAATTACTGACCATTCTTTGTTACTAACTGTCTTTTTTATATTCAATTTCCTTAGTTATATCCATTCAAGGAGTTAAATATATATTTGAAGACATTGTCAAAGCTCGACGGTGTACCATTCGTGAGTAGGATCGCGCGCATGTATGTCTCATATATCGACCTGATGCTGTTGCAAAAGTAGGTACATATATGACCACCATTTAGCTCCGTCTACATTGCAGACAACAATTTATGCTTTCAGAGCTTTCAAATTCGCAAACATTACGCATTATTTTATTAGGAAGTAATTTTACTGTCCAAAACGGAACGTTTGTCATCATGCAGATTGTGATAGGACAAGATGAAATTGGTACAGTGAGAAGTATTGTAACCTATCTCCTGAAAAGACAATACCGTGAAAATGAAAATTTGTTTAGAAATTAATGCCACTGTAATAAGTGGATAATTAAAGTTGGCTGTATTGCCCAAATCAAATTCCATGATATTCTTTCCCATCGCAATCCACTAGTATATGATGTCCTACGAAATCTATAATATTCTCAAATATCGACCTTGTTGCAATAACAGAAATACCCGGGTAGGATATTACTTCTCTAAAGAAGACAAGGAACTTAGTTTTCAAAGATAATACCAAAAACGAATCAAATTAGACTTGTAACAGCATTCAGTCTGACGTCGCCGAGTTTCTCACTGACTAAATACATAATCAGCTACTAGAGTTATGTGTGAGTGTCGCAGCTCACTTCAGAATTGAAATGTGACATTAGATTATCAGTCTCATGATACTTGAATAATAGAAGCTAGCATGGACACACCCGGGATCAATCGAACCTCCACTGCCTGATACACACGTGTTCGGTAATATTGCGCTTGAAATGATTTTCTGAATATCCTACATAATGGCATCGATGCAATTGTTATATATTGAAAAGTAGTGTCTGGACGTTGTCATAAACTTCAATTAATGATCTATTTTGTCTTTCCAGATATCAAAGGAAAGTACAGTGACCCCACCCAGTTTGACAGGCAGCGTTGGTTCAGCTCAGGCATCCGAATTTCGACGAGCTCGTCGCCGAGATCGATCTCGCGGTGAAGATGAATTGCCATCAGAGAAAGGTACGTTGCCGAAGCCCCCTCGACGTCTCGAACCTCTAGATGGCGGCCTCGCTCAAGGAATCGAGAAGGAGGACGTCGGTATGGAAGCATTACCTCCGGAGGAGAAACCAAGAAAGAGACGGAGGAAGAAGAAATCATCGACAGATCCAGCGCCGATAGAGATGAGCAGCTGGAATCCAACATGACCCCTTCATCTCATTAGTATTGGAATTATCAGACAATAGCATTTAGTACAGGTAAGTTGCAGCGGTCACTTCGTTTTCTTTGTTTTTGAATTATTTTGCTATTCGCTTTTAGTTTACTAGCCTATAATTGCGACTAATCATTAGTCGATACAAAACAAAGAAAGAACAAACTACCAAAGTTGGTCTGGAATTCCAGCAACATCTTCAAAAGTGAAGGTACTCCTCAACTTCAATCAAGAGCCACATAAGCAATGGGATACAGCTCTAATAATAGAAAAAGATATTTTTACAACTATGTACCGGTAGTTGAGTACATTGTTGCACGGACGTTTCCATTTCTCACATAATCGCTGTGCTATTGCTTTTAGAAAGAATATATTTGGGGCGCTAGGATCCCATCACATGAACTTATTAATGGCGTGAAATCACATCGTCTTAGTTCACAACCCTCCTTATGTTTTCGTTTTTTTCGTTCCTGCGGTTTTCTGATAGTAACGTAATACTCCTTATCTAAAATAAACTCTTAATAACCGAAGAAGTCTATTCATAATTCATAAGTATATTCACAGTTTAATTAACTTATAAGTATGGTTATTCAATATAGTTGGATGTTTATTTCAAAATCCAATGGTTCACTTAATTGTTGCCTTTAAGCTAGTCTGGTGTGTAATAGTTGAGTTAATGTTGACAGATGTGAACTTAGCCTTTTGATGATTTCTGATATTGGATGAAATGGCGGCTATTTAGGTCTGCTTTTTATTTTTCAAATGAAGATGCAACTAAACATAAATTTGGTGATTATCTTAATAAAGTTTTCATATAAGCATGAAAAAGCAACGTTGCGTCACAGAATTATCATGAATGATCTGTAAATAGCAGTTCATAGCTATGTGCGAAGTAGATCAAAGCCTGGAGACAATAGATAAGTCAAAAATGACAAAAAGGACAAAACCTTAGCATTTAATATCACAGAAATGCAGAACTCTCACAATCTTTAGAGCAATCTGTGCTTTTAATTTTGATTATGTTTCATTAATTTTATAATGTTGATCAATTTTTTGCCAAAGCTCCAAAGAAAAGTTTCATCTTTATGATGCAATGTTTGTCACTTGAAATCTTGCTTGTTCTGTAAACGAGCAAGCAGTAGATGTGACAAGGCTAGCCTATCTTGTTGAAGAATGAATTTTATGTTTCTAAATGTAAACGGAGGTGTCCTCGTCATTTCAAGTTTTACACGTTACAACTTCAATTCAAGTATAGAGATTACAAAGGCTTCAGCACGTCAAGTTCTCGATGTCACTCTCACTCCGTTTTACTTCTGCTGAGTCCTCTGACGGGGTTAGACAATTGTCCCCAAATAGCGCTTCTTCATTTAACTCGATCTTCTGTGAGCGAAGGTTGAGATTCAAGATCTTCATTTCCTGCGGCACAGTTTGTAACCACGTTTTTCGGGGTCTGCCGACTGACCTCTGTCCATGTACTTCCAGTCTGGACGTCCTTTTGAGCCAGCTGCAGTCGCTTTGTCTTTCGACGTGATCGAGCCAGCGGAGACGATTACTCTACTCTCATGGGCTCAACAACACAATCTCCACATCAGCCGCAACAAAACTCAACTCTCACTTTCCACACCGGATCCCCACGTACACAGTACAAACCTATCACTCACTATTCATAACACTCCACTCCCAACTCTCAGCAACAACCGAATCCTGGGCGTCAACCTATGTAGATACTCAGCACATGTGCAGCACGCATCAACAACACTTGCGAAAAAGCAAAACACAATCTCAACATTCTTTCATGCTTCACTTCCACTAATTGGGGACAAAAACAAGAGACCATCGTGGCCACCTACAAGGCCATCACACGTCCCCTCTTGGAATACACATCCACAGTCTGGTCACCAATCATCTCACAAACAAACATCGACAAACTACAAGCAATACAGAACAAAATGCTCAGGATCGCCACAGGATGCTTACGCGACACAAATACACAGTACATACATGATGAGACACGTACTCCCCATTGCTGAACACCTCACATTACACGCAAAATAGCTTTTAAACAAAGCAAAATGTCAGGACCACCCTCAACATCTCCTCACGCAACAACCATCACCTCTCAGACATCAAAAGCCCATAATGTTCAACACGGAAGTACAATTCAACCCCATCCACATAGTCAACCAACGCAATGGTTCAACAAAACTACTCAAGCAAACACACACCCACCACGTTTGCACATACCTAACACACAGGCAAAGCAACAAAGTCATTAACATAATCCCCCGCAGTTCACAAATCAGAACGAACACTCGACAGATGCACACGCAGAACACTGGCACAAGTCCGCACCAGCAACTCACCCTTCTTAAAAGAATGCCAAACACAATATAAACCCCTCTGTCCATTATTTACCTCTTTGCCCCCTTTGTAAATCGCAGCCATGGGACCATGGAACCTGTGGGTTGCCCCCTCAAGGTTTTCGGAACTCATTCGCCGCTTCCAACCCCTGACGGTCCACCTGGTCCCCCTCCCAATAGCAGGGAGGGGGTGGGATACTCCACCACCACTGCCCAAAATGTAGCCCATGTCCACTTTAACAAATTGCTGTCGAAGATCTTCACACCGTCTATCCTGACTCCGTGCATTTTTCTCATCACGGTCATGTCGACCATCTTAAGCTATTTGTGGTCATTGGTCATCTTGTCTTTTTGTGGTTCTCTATGTTTCACTCCCGAAGATCATCGCACTTCTTGCACAGGCTGAGCATACCTTGGCTTTTACTCCGACGGGGTCCGGAGTAGCACATGATGTTGAAAAGGGAGCAAGCTCGTGGAATTTCTTCCTTGCACAGCGTACCCTCGTTGTCACTGCCAATTTGTTACAACCTGCAGCACCGCAAGTGTCACCGAGGTAGCAGAATGACTCAACCTCCTCAAACTCTCGATCGTAAGCAACGTATCGATCGACGGCAGTTGATGGATGAGTCTTCTGATTTGAACAGACGATGTCAATGTAATCAGATGTCAACAGCTGTTAATGTAAATTTACATAACTTATATATTTTGCAGATATTCCTGTAGCAAAAGTGATCAAATTTTCAATCTTACACATATGTAAGGAACTATTTTCTGATATCACACCTGAATGTAGGCCAAAGATCATGACTTGAACAGCTCTTGTATTGTTGGCATGCAGCAAAACTTGAATGTGAATTCAGCAATCATGCTACTTATTGTATGCAAAATTGCAAAATGTTATATCATTTTAAGGAAAGAAAAATTCAGTAATTATCAGGTAATTGATCATAAGGCTGTTGTGTTGATCTGGCATGCTGTGTATCAATGGTACATGTCTAACTTAGACTTTAAGGTGATCAAGGATGCTCTAGACGTCGGTACAGAGAAATGAGATTTTGCCGAAGCGCACTTTCATGGGGTTGCTGCCAATAACTATCCATGCTTTAACAATTATCTTCATCGCCGTCATACTTTACTATGCAATGTGCATCCCTCACTGTGTTTCAAATTGTTGCTCTGTATTGATCAGACATAATGTAGATAAATGACATTACGTACATCTCAGGTGTATCGTAGATTCCATATATTGATTTGAGTAAAGCAAAATGATGACTGATTTTCTTCTTGCGGTTTCTATGGTGTTCGAAACTCTTTTTAAATCATTGTGATTTCTTCATATCTGCATCCGCATATATCGAGTCATTTTTCATGAACACAAGTCAATCATCACAACATTTGCTGCTCCTGACAAGTGCCTTATAAAGACATCGCTCTAAAAAAGATGGTTTCACGTCTTTGCTGCCCTATACCAGATGGGGAACGGTGCTGACATAGTCAGACTTTTATCTGGAGTGTTGTGGTGCTTTTAGTACGGATGTCCTTCCTGACGACTTCTAATGACACTTTCAGGGCTCAACCTCTGCACCGAAAGATTGCTAGGCCACGCACTCAGCTACTGTGCCACAGAAACTATTAACTAACTAATTGTATCTTGCTTTTCACTTATGGAATATCTTCGGCAATTTCCTTTTTAGTTTACCTTTTCAATCGACATCGTACAAATTATCGTTGGATTCTTTATTCACGTTTTCCAAATTTTTTTCATCACATAGCGATCTAATGAAATGCAAAACTTACGGAGACAGGTTATGACCTGGAATCGGTCGACATTTATCTTTCCCTACACATTGTCTGTTGACATTTTCTCACCATAAATGCGAGAGTCAATAAAATCAGCTGAATGATGGTGCCTAAAGAATGATATTTACGTGACAGCGCATTAATCAAGTCATTTGGAATTGCAAGCTGCAATGAAGCTGAGAAGTACATTTTCCCTGAATTTAAGAGATTTGATTTCATATACATTTGTATTGCGCTGTAGAGAACCGGAGCATCATCATTGAATGTCGATCCAAATAAAATGGACAATGAAGATATTTTCATGATTTTTCTCTTTGAATCATGCTTCTCAAAGCTGCAAATATTAGTTAGCATCAAAGCTGGTAGCTAGGTCATGGCGGCATCCATTTCAGTTCCACGACCATTCTTAAATACTCAATTTTAAATCAAAACAGGGGACATACCATAGTCACCTTAGATTTGATTCGACCTAGACTAGAGCCCACATCTTCCACACGTAGAGCGAACTCCACCACAGGGCCACTGTATCGACTGTAAAAAATCGATGACCTAAGCGGAATTAGGAATACATTTCCCTTAATGATAAATATTAGAGCTAACTGTTTAGACTACAACATTGACGAAAACTCAATTGGGGGACAGACAGACTGTCAAAAGATGTTGTTTCGGCACATCTAATAGAAAAAATAATTTTTCTACTTTATTTACTTGCCTTCATACACACGCAACTTTCATTACGTCAAGATAGATAACCTTTTGTGAGAGCGGTGATACTTCTCCAGGCGGACAGACCCCTGGACCATCTGGACTTTCGTAGTGAATTAAGTAGTATTACCGTCACCGGTTTTACCGGCATTTTCTATTTTTCAGAAATACCGAAAACCGGTTTTACGATTTCTAAAAACCGGCTTATTTTCTGTTGTCTTTCTATTGTGTAACTTTGTTTGAAAAATGAAAATACCGCTTTACTGATGCCGATGCATTTCACCTACATCCGTGAACATGCCTACTGGATGTCGGTGAAATGCATCGTCACCAGTAAAGCGGTATTTTCATTTTTCACCTAATATCGGGTTACCCTGAGTCCTCCCACAAGTTTCACATTGTGTAACTTTGCTGAAATAATGCTATGGCAATTCAAAGATCTATCAAATCGAAAATGCTTCAAGATAACTACAAAAATCAATCGGTCAAGGTACAACATCTTCACAACCTGCATTCCATGCCCGAAAAGAGAACTGTTGTGAAGACATGCTGCTTCGAATACTGAAGCGATTGAATTACACCTAAAAAGAGAATGATCCACAAATTTCCAAGATCGATCGTCTATCTTCTGAAGAAACAGTGAAGGCGAAGATATCATCAAATGCGATGAGGACAGTGAATTCTGGAAAGAACAATTTCAGAATCATTGCACACAAATCAGCTTGAAAATAGCGGCACAGATTTCAGTCAAGTCATATCAAGGGAAATTTCATCAGCAGAATGTAGCAGTATGTTTAGATTCCATCTTCAACTTATCTACGATTATATTGTCAACATTCCATCGCCTTCAGTGGAAGCGGAGAGTTTTCCACAATTGATTTCCCAACCGTCTGGTCACATCATGGTCACCAGCAGATCTTTTGTGGTTCATTCGCAGAAACATTTATGAGAAAGAAAATCTTCGTAAGTGACGACTAAAACGACTTTTAGCATAACGCATCCATATGCCTGATACATTCGCTACCTTCAACAAGATTTGGAACGATGAAAATATATGTTATAGATAACATTTTGTGTTCTCATTTTAGAAGCGGTAATATCGGTTTTGTCAAATACCGAATTATCAGTTTTGTAAAAATTGTCTGGTATTGCGACCTCTATTATCTTACCGCCTTCGCATTCCTTTGCAAAAAAATTTACTGTCAAAAAAACCAATTTTCTTTACACTTTAGTAGTCAGAATATTTTTAGGAGGTTCATGTGCTCTATCAGAGTGGTAGGTGTCAGCAGTCTTTCATTCGCTCTTACACGGAAACATTTTATTAAGCAATCCGTCACTGAGTCGTTCAGCGATGCTGACAACTCTAATCTTACATCGCGAAAGACAAGAGACAAGAGTTAGTCTGCAAGTACTATCAGTGAACAAACAGGAATCATTCCACTTCATGGATGGAACCGATTAGCCGGTTAAAATGTTGTTAACTGGTTAACTGATTAATTTCCTGATGAACGAACATTGCTTAGCAATTAGTATATCAATTTCATGAAAAATTTTGTATTCAGCTCATATGGCAACCAACTAACAAGCTTTAGTATATCAGTTCCATGGAAGCGTCATACGACATGTCTGATCTGAATGTATTATAAAACCATGCCCACACTTCACTGATTCACTATCATATGGGCAAGGTTGTCGAAGTTGAAGTGTTTTCATGTTTTAATACCTTCAATTGAACCATTGTAGCAACTTTATTCTACCATATTAAAATAAGTGGTCGAGAAACTTGCATGACTGCCAATCTCATGACTTCTGCTCGATGAAAATTGAGGCTATAACATATTTTAATTGAAATTACGGCTATTTATCAACAGGGAATATTCAACAATTACGCCTTACCCTGAATGTTTCCAAGCATGTTTTACAGGGTTCTTGCTAGCTCCATAAAACATATAATCAACCGGTTAAGAGATTTTAACGCTTTCATCCCTGCTTCAGTCCGATTAACACACTTGGTACTTGCTTGAATATGTCTTCTTTCTGCAAATAGCCTTTCTCGATAGCTGAATTAACAGGCAAAAAGTGATGAAACATTCAGGATTCAGTGAAATTTCGTGCTTTGAAAAATATCTTTTTATTATTGAAGTGACAATAAGTCCATCAATTTTCCCCGGCTGCAGGATTCATTGGTATCGTCTCTTCGTCTGCTTGATGCCTTAAATACTGCACTTATTTTAATTTTAGAACTTATGAGAAGTTGTGACAGTCTCTTCAAAATCATAGCAGAAGGAAATTGTGTTAAAAAGAAAATCCGTTGATAATGGAATCGAAACTGGACTCTGAAATTGAAATCTTGTTAGTACAGGCTACTAATATTTGGCAAAAGTAATAGTGTTATCATGAAATATACAGATACGAGCTAAAAAATCAAAAATAGGATCCTTTTAGAATTGCTTCTCACTCAAATCGAAGGTTTGGATTGAACTTGTGATACCAATCTAAAATTTCAGCTTGCTTCACTTAGATATTATCTACGATAAATTGAGTTATATAGACAGATATAAGTCGAAACCCGAGATGCCATGATACCATGACTTTGATAAATAAATAATCTGGAAAGTACAAAGATAAGAGATAGTGAACAAGGACTGACTTCACTAATGGACTATGTGATTAAAAATGGGAAAATGTCAGCAGCTGTTTATTTCAACGCGTCACAGCTGAATTCAGCCGATTCATCTGGCGATTTTGGCAAAGACATTTTGATGACATGATATCGAAGTTATCATGGCAATCCATGAGAAATTTTATGAGGATAAAATTATGTGTACATGCCATTTACATGAATCAACACTTTATTAACTTAACAATTAAAATGCATAAATACTTATCATTAGGCAATAAATGCAATTGATCGTCGTAGCGTCTGCAACTCTGCACCGAATGTGATTCTCTCGTCCGCCCATGAGTGAAGAGACAAGCATGACGTCTTTTGGTAAAGATTTTTTGCACAGAATTGCAGAAATTTAGAGTTTTTGTAAGCACTGGTCACTACTGTTTTTGATTGCGCATTTTCAACGACGCAAGGGCGAGAAAGACCCGCTTGAACAATAAGAAACATGGATGTGGAACCGATCATCTCTTCGCTGCCGAATCAGCGACAGTCTGTATGTCATACACCCTACACATATATAGCAAAAGCTTACAAGATGCAAGTGTAACTGAATTATACAGACTTTCAACTTAACATGTGTGGTTTTTACTCCGAAAATATTTTCAGCTTCAGTCGCACAGTCAGCAGTTTCTAAAGTAAATGAAATTTCTCAATAAATTTTATAGAAAGCTAAGCAAATTTTCAGCTGCCTCAGCTACAAAGAGATGGCATGCTACACTGGTTAATGGTGGTTTTTCATTATCAGTATACACCAACCTTCAAACTGACATTGGGAGAAGGCATACAATAATCAATTGCAAGGAAAGTCTAGTCACCACTGGCGTTTATTTAGTCAAAATCCTATGCCGACGGAGCTTGGAAGATCAACAAAACAAATGGTCAATAACGCATGTATGAACCACAGAGTTCGTTTCCGCTTCTACTAGAAGTTGACTGCTTCAACTACATCCGTAATAAGAACCGTTTGTTTTGTCAAGATTAAGCGAAACATGGGCCTCTGCTAATAA
>CAJQUW010014147.1:0-28960 GCA_907163375.1 Prostheceraeus crozeri | reverse complement strand
AACTAGAGGGGTAGAGAAGTGTAGGAGGGGGATGTGGAGTTGAGGCAAGAGAGGGAGATAGAGTGTATGAGGAAGTTGATAATGTTGATGGAGATTGTGATTTTGGCGTAGGATTGTGAGTTGGGTTTTAGGGTGATATGTTAGTAATATTGATAGATGGGAGGAGGAAGGGATGATAAAGAAAGGAGGTATCTAAATAGGATGGGGTTTTGGGGAAATGGTGATTGGGTAGTTAAGGTGATGTATACAAAGGTAAGGGATGAAGGTAATGTGGTATATTTTTGGTGGGAGGGGTTGTGGGGGGTTGGGAGAAGAATATGGATATTAGAAGGGGGTGGATTGTGGTGAGTTTGAGTAAAATGAGGGGGGGAATGATACACGAAGATGGGACAAATTTGGTTTGTGGAGGGAGTATAATTGAGAAAGGGAGGAGAGGAATTGTGGAAAGGTAGGGGATTATGTATATGAGGGAGGTGGAGGAATTGTGTGGATTAGAGTGTTAATAGGGTGTTACATGGTATTTGTTGTTGATTGGTTAAGGGAGATATTAGATTTGGAGGATAGTTGATGATGGGGGGTGGTGAGATGGGGTGTGGTTTGTTGATGTTTGGGATTGAAATTAGGTATTGGGGGGTGCTGGGGTTGTGGGGGGTGATTAGAATTTGGTTTTGTTGGGTGTTATGGTAGGTAAGATTGGGTAAGATATGATGGGGGAGACAAATGGGGGATGGGAGGGTTGGGGGATGGGGGGAAGGGGGGGGAGGGATGGGAAGTGTGGAGGGGAGAGAGGGGGTTGTAGGATGTACAGGGGGTTGTTTTGTTGATGAGGAGGGATGGTGAGGGGGTTAGGGAGGTTGGTATGTGTTTGTTGTTTGTGGTTGGTTTTGTGGGTTTGTAAATGTGGAAGGAATGAGACAGGTAGGAATGTTGTTATGTATTATTTTTGGGGGGGTGATGGAGTATGATAGATAGGTAGAGATTGGAGTAAATTAAAGATTAGTTAGGAATGATGGGTATTAGGATATGGTGGTTTGTTGGTTTTGGGGGGTTGTTAGTTAATGCGACAGTTGTTTTGTACATTGTATTTTGTTAATGGGTGGAAGGTGGGGAGGGAAAGAGTTGATAGACGGTTTAAATTTGGTATGTGTATGTAATGTATAATTTGGGTTTAATTTTTATAATTATCGGTGAAAGTGTGGTATTTATTGATGTTGGGTTGTGGAGGATCATTATGAGAAAGGGTTATGGGAAAAGTTAGGGGGAAAAAGGGAGGGTAAGTATGGGTATGGTGATTAGTATATGTTGGAGGGTGTGTGGAAGTTGAGGGATGTTTGGAGTAATGTGTTTTTTTAGTGGTATGGTTGGTTTGGTATTGGATGGAAGGTTATAGTTGTGTGTGTTTGATTGTAGTGTGAGGAATGGGGTTTGGTGGCTTTGATATTTAAAAATATTGTGGTAGTGTAGTAATGGGGGTAGACAAAAAAACTTAAGGTATTAGTGGTAGTAGTGTGGGGAGTGTGAGGGGAGTTAAGGGGGAGGTGTAGTGTATGTTGATTGGGGGAATATGGTTATTTTGTGTAGAGAAATATTGGGTTAGTGGGGGGGTGGGTGGGTGGGGGGTTGTTGTTTGTTTGGAAAATAAGTCGGGAGGATAGTATGTGATTAGGAAGGTTGTTTGATTATAAAGATGGTACTCTTAAGCTACTTAGAAATGATTGTGGCAGCTTCTCATCGTTAATCATTGCAGGCATGGCGGTGTGTTTTTGTGCTTGTTAAAAGCGTGGAACGTGCTCTTCGGCATTTTTAGTGTAACTCGAATTCCCTTTGTTTATTTAGGACAGATAGCGTGGAAATGATCTTTGTTCATCTTCTATCGCTCATCTCTTTAATTCAGCAAACAATAACAGCATTTCACAATTGAAGTTCCTGAAAAAATTACTTGAATTTTTTGGATATCATACTTTCCGTAAATCAACCGCACAGCTTTGCGTATTAATGTTCAGTAAATCGTCAATCGGAATTATAGGCTAAAGATCCCCTGTTGCCAATCACATAAAAAATAAATTTTGTACTCTGTTGTATTAAATAGGTAAGTATAACATAACTCCACCTTCTGGACCCAGCGCAAGATGGCCCGCCATCGCTGACTCCCCCCCCCTCCCCCTCCCCCTCCCCCTCCCCCTCCCCCCCTCTGGAACGGCAGAGTGTCGTGGTCGGCCGCCGTGGTGCTTTGGGTCTGAGTGTCGTGGTGGACTTGGGCGACCGCCAGGATTAGTCTTGAGGCTATAGTGTGTGATGTTTTTCGTGCTGAATGTTGGGTTGTAAAATGGGTTGTTTCGAGTGGAAGGAGTGGTCGGATGAGAAAACGGAGGTCGGATTCGTGTTCAGCGTGAAATTCTGCATCGGTAGGGTGAGTTTCAAGGCAATCGGTGAGAAAAAATTTTCAACATTTTTCGAAAAACGACAGAGTTAGAATTTGGGACGTTTTGGTGTGTAGCGCCCAAACGAAGCATCGGATGAGAAAACGGAGGCCAGATTCGGAATCTACGTGAAATTTTGGGTTAGGAAGGATGTTTCCAGCGAAATCGGAGAGAAAAAATTTTCGCTGACGTCCCCCCCCCTCTGGACAGCTTGCTTCGATTTTGGCTTCTAGTGGACGGATTTTGTCGTGCGATAGCTCGTTTGAAAGCTAAGAGTGAGACAAATTCAGTGAAAGAATCGGCTTGTTCCTATCTGTCTTCGTTTAGATGTGAGACGCCATTTAAGATTTTGGGACATTGGCGAAAAACGACAGAGTTAGAATTTGGGACGTTTTGGGCTCTAGCTTCAAAACGAAGCATCGGATTGGAAAACGGATTTCAGATTTGGAATCAGCGTGAAATTCTTTATCTGTATGGTGAGTTTCAAGTCAATCGGAGAGAAAAAATTTTCAACATTTTTCGAAAAAACGACAGAGTTAGAATTTGGGACGTTTTGGTGTGTAGCGCCCAAACGAAGCATCGGATGAGAAAACGGAGGCCAATTCGGAATCTACGTGAAATTTTGGGTTAGGAAGGATGTTTCCAGCGAAATCGGAGAGAAAAAATTTTCACTGACGTCCCCCCCCCCTCTGGACAGCTTGCTTCGATTTTGGCTTCCAGTGGACGGATTTTGTCGTGCGATAGCTCGTTTGAAAGCTAAGAGTGAGACAAATTCAGTGAAAGAATCGGCTTGTTCCTATCTGTCTTCGTTCAAAAGTTAGAGCGGTTACAAGATTTTAGGTCGGAGCTCGCTTACCTGAAAAAATCCTAAGTGTCAGAGTGACTTTGTATGGGTAAAATTTTGAAAATTTTCCAAAGTGTGGAATTTCGACCTGGGACCGTCACCAAAACATTTTTCATCAAATTCTGAAATTTCACTGACGTCCCCCCCCCCTCTGGACAGCTTGCTTCGATTTTGGCTTCCAGTGGACGGATTTTGTCGTGCGATAGCTCGTTTGAAAGCTAAGAGTGAGACAAATTCAGTGAAAGAATCGGCTTGTTCCTATCTGTCTTCGTTCAAAAGTTAGAGCGGTTACAAGATTTTAGGTCGGAGCTCGCTTACCTGAAAAAATCCTAAGTGTCAGAGTGACTTTGTATGGGTAAAATTTTGAAAATTTTCCAAAGTGTGGAATTTCGACCTGGGACCGTCACCAAAACATTTTTCATCAAATTCTGAAATTTCACTGACGTCCCCCCCCCCTCTGGACAGCTTGCTTCGATTTTGGCTTCCAGTGGACGGATTTTGTCGTGCGATAGCTCGTTTGAAAGCTAAGAGTGAGACAAATTCAGTGAAAGAATCGGCTTGTTCCTATCTGTCTTCGTTTAGATGTGAGACGCCATTTAAGATTTTGGGACATTGGCGAAAAACGACAGAGTTAGAATTTGGGACGTTTTGGGCTCTAGCTTCAAAACGAAGCATCGGATGGGAAAACGGATTTCAGATTTGGAATCAGCGTGAAATTCTTTATCTGTATGGTGAGTTTCATGTCAATCGGAGAGTTTCAAGTCAATCGGAGAGAAAAATTTTCAACATTTTTCGAAAAAACGACAGAGTTAGAATTTTTGCGATGGCTGCCTACTGTAGAGCCAAAACGAAGCATCGGATGGGAAAACGGAGGCCAGATTCGGATTCAGCGTCAAATTCTACATGGAAATGGTGTATATCCAGCTCAATCGGCGCACTAAACCGAGATAGACGGGATTTTTAGTGTTTGATGAAGGGTATTAACGTATCAGCTGATCGCCAAAAAAATAATTATATATAGTCACACTATATAAGCTGGAACCGACTGAGACTTGGCATTCATGACGAGAGATTGCAAACGGTAAGTCTCTCTCTGACTCCGATATACTCGGACATTCCCAATCCGAGTTTCTGTAAGAAACCGACTTAGAAAATTTCATTGCTGATATCAGCTAAGGCGTCATAATTAGATGTTCGCCAGGAGATGGCCTTCGTCTCCAGGCCATAAAAGACTACAAAACTTTAAAGGCTTTTAACTTAGATTCTACAAGTCCGTTTGACTTGATTCAAAAAAGGTTCGGTCGCTATGACCTGACCTAAGTGATGGACTACTTAATAAAATTTCATAAGTAGTGCTAAAAAGTTTAAAATTAAATTCACTAGTTTTTGGAGTTCTGGGTTTTCGGACCCTGCGCAGTCAATGAAAGCATTTTAACTGATGATCTGAGCCAGTCTTCACATGTATCAAAAGCCTTTCACTGAAAGCAAGCAAGACACGGAGAGTTTTGCTGTAATATTCCACTGACAGGGTGTTCCTTCGGGACGGCGGACGATGCCGTAGTGATAAGTGTGGCAAGGGAATGTGTCATATTTAAGACAGTAACCGCTGGGACAACTCATGTCTCATGTTGGGCATTTGACACAGCTCTCAACGTAGCACTTTGAACGCCAATCGGTTGAGTCTTAGCTATCTTGTCATGGGTTGCCTCTAAACATCTCCATTGCAAAACGCTGGTGAATCAAGCTCTCTACGGCTTGCTATCACGCTGATCAAAGCAATGACTTTGTATGTTTATACTCAAGGATTCAGTATGCTGATTCAACATCTGCTATCAATTCAAATTTAACAAAGTCAAAGGCAGGCTTTGAGGGTTTAGATCCAGCTACTGTTCACATACCTTTGACCTCGAACGATGCTGTTACCACCTTCGGGGCATGACAATGATGTCTTCAGCTGTAAAAAGCGGGTATCGGAAAGATCTCATCACTATCCCAATGATCATACAAGGCCTTCGGCTGTTTACGGATCGAGGTGCCCACTCACACACTTAAAATCTATCATTCAGCACTAGGTGTAAAATCATTGGTTTTTTCCGGTTTCGTCTTCAAAATGGCCGAAATACAATAATATGAAGACCGAGTTTCAAACTGTGTCAATGCGAAGGTATGCCGAGCTGACGCCTTCAAGATGCACGCTTGCACTAACTAGAAAACAGATAGGGTCGCTCGCTACTATTTGCGGAGTCCCACAAATCAGTCGCTTAATGAGCGCTGGAGATTGGCACTCACAACACAGCGATGTCAAACAGCGAAGTAGCGAAAAGAACGGATTCCCCACTCTTCGCCACTGAGCTCCGTTCTTAAGCTACAATCTGCCAACGAGCAAGAACGGATAGTTCACCTCTTCACCACTGAGCCACTGAGTCTACACATCCGCCATTGAAGCGATTGCCGCTGTATCCTCCTTAGTAGCGAGAGTCGCTGACCAGCAGCGATAGTGAGAGGAGGAGAGAGCTACATCGCAACTTTCAAGACGTCGACCTCGATCGCGAGACCCCTACAGCCTAACTGTGATGGAATTCAACACAATGTCGCAATTTTGTCAACGCGCCCGCCGTGATTGCCGAACGGGATAGATTAAAGAAAGAGCGCGAGAAGTTGAAAGGAGAGGCCTTCTCATACAAGCAAAGTATGAGACCTAAAGAACGTGGCCGGAGAGATGAAGAAGGTGAAGAGAGATTAACGAGCGGATGGCAGTTGAGCAGAGAAGCTCAAGACTCTCGAGGGAAAGCCAGAGAAGAGGCTTTGCTAGCAGAGAGGAAAGTAGGGAAAGGAGATACGAAGGTTGAAGAGAAGTGAGAGACTCCGTGTGCAATGGCTAAGGTGTCGAGACGAAACCACGAGCTGCACCGTTCGCGCAGCTGGTGATCGCGATCGAAGGTGCTTCCAGCTCGCTGCACATCCCTATTAGAAAGGGGAGATAGCAACTCCGCTCTTGACGAAGCTGGAAAGGGAAAATGCGACTCTCGGAAGAAAGGTGAGTGCTACACTTCACCTTCATCACGTATCCATCTCGAACTTGCCTAGGAGGAACTCCCGAAGAAGATCTGTAAGTAAAATGACTAAATTATATGTAAGATGAGAACTCACGACATCTGCTGTACATATGCCAAGAAAACGACCTCCCGCCACCGTTGCCGGAGCCCATCGAACCAGCAAGCCTGAGTCCCTACCACACACCCCCCGAGAACGAACCATCGGCTCTCTTAAGGGCCACCATGGGGCAAGACATGATAGAACCTCCTCGCGGTTTGCCCTGGGCAGTCTTCGGACTGGCGAATACTATCATTAAGTTGAATCTGCTATCAGTCAACTTGAACGTTGCAAATGAAGTTCGGTGTAATACTTCCTTTCGACGGGCGTTCCTGTAAAGGGCGGCGGTGAAACCCGTAGCTATGTATACCGCAAGGGTCATTCGGCAATGGTCAATCTTGTTAAACCTCTCTGCGTCATGTTTGCAAGTGATTGCCTCTGTCTCAACGTAGTATGCATTCGCGCCAGGGCGACATTTAGCCAACTGTCGAAGGTTGCCTAAAACTTTCCATTGCATACGTTATGAGAACCATGAGTTCTACCTGTCTCTATCAATGAGACGAATTGATGAATGGAATGAAATGGGAGGACACTCACGCGCCACACGCAACATAACACACTTCTCTCTTCCGTAGTCTAACAAGCTCTTTACACATGGATCGCAGTCGAGTGCTATCCCTGTATCAGAAGTGTAAGCTATCTTAATTTTATTTGACACTATTTTATCTACCTTCAGTCACGCCAATATGAAATGTTATCACAGATTTACAAGTTTAGACTAAAGCGTGCTAACTATTTCCAAATGAAAAAGTATACATGGTTAAATTATTCGACCTGGGAAACCCCATTAAGTAAGTCAGTATGAAAGCAAAGATACATACTAAGCATAAAAACATTTATTATGGCATGTATTTTCAAAGGTTTTCATCGTCCAATATCGTCCCAGATCCTGGCTTCACATAGATTACAAAAACAGTTGAGCTGCTTTAAGATCGGTTCTTCCCTGCACGTCGACCCGCACTTTCTCAATGTACCCCACTCCGCCACGGTTCGCGGTTGAGTTTAGGGGGTACCACTACCCAGATTTGATGCAAGTGCGACTTGCGAGGCATCTCCATCTCCCCCTCGGCATCGATATTGGTAAATATTCTCATCGATGCCTGTTAGGACGGCAACTCCTCGTCATCTCCTCCGATAATGATTACGTTCTATATGGCGAGATTGTATTCTTCTCCACGTCCGCTTTCTGGTGCAGTTTTGGTGTAACGAGCACCTTGCGAGTATTAGGAGAGGTGAACTCCAATGCGGTATTTGGTGTGTTGAGGACGTTGTCATGTTGTCTATGAAATGGCTGGACTTTGAATAAATGATAATTTAACATTTTCTAATTCTTAAGTAATACACAAGCACCAATCAGAATTAACAGCCCAATGAATAAAGAGGATGAATGTAGATACTAAGTGAAATTCAGGGCATTTCATTTAAGCTTGAAGCAGACAAGTACGAACGCACGATCTCTCTCTTGACATTTATTTGAGTGAAGTCCTATCTTAGAAATATCAACCTTAAACTGATTTCCGTTGAAAGTAAGTTGATAATTTCCCGCCATCTCCCTCAAACTTTGACCTAATTGCATCGCCTCAATTTTCAATCAAACTTCCTTTCACACCAACCCCTCCTTCTCGAGAAAGTTTTGAGTTATTGTTCAAGGTATGTGTAACACGACACGGAGCTGATCAATAAAATATTTGCTCTTTTCAGTGATGGAGTTCCACTCCAACTCTCCGGCAACTACGATGAATGTCGATCTCGAAGTTTTACAAGATGCACTCTCATTACAACATCTAACCAACGTTGTTCACGCATAGCGTTCATTCTCCATGAAGGATTCCTGTCGATGTCTTCTCCTTTCCTTGCATTTGTGCCCATCTTTCTTTTATATCTCGTTTCACGATCGCGCACAGACTTCAACACACCTTGCAAAGAGCAATACTTACCTACCACGGTACCGCTACCTCTCCCTCTTTAATTTCACATCATAATTTATACCTCACTGCTGAGCCATTTAGCTAAGGTAGTTGGCCTATGCTCCTTCAAAAGTCTAAATTATCGAAGCGCACTTCAATAATTTAACATTTTAGAGAAATAAGCCGCATCTACCTTAAACAAAATTATTAAAATAAGTTCAAACGGTCAATGTCGAAGAAGATCTTTTTCTTTCCTTCCCTTCCCGCAACCGAAGTTGTAGACTGAGATCTTGCTATAATTTTCTCATTCAATTTTAAATATCAAATGAAAGAAATTCAATCAACGCACAGCTCCTCTTTTTGATGGTGTGACTCACACCATATTCAAAATGCCCTATGAAAATCATGCAGCTCGACACATTTAAACTTCCAAAACGTTGTATAAGAAGAAACTTCCCAATTTTTTTAAATCACAGGTTTCATATATTCATCCGATCCATCCGTCTCTTTAATGATATCAAAGCGCATCGAATCGCAACCTATAGCTAGAGACATGAGAGGATCTTGAATTTGAAGTTTGTTTTGTAACACATAAAATCATTAGATGTAGAAACGTTCGATAAACATTATAAGATTAATTTTGTCGTTCACGGTGGGAAAGGGTTAAGGGCCCCGATATTTCACGTTCAACGTTTATGAAAGTTATCAACCTCTTATTATAATCAATATAATAGCGAGGTATTCACTACTGTGTATCCCTAAATCTCTCGCTTGTACACTCACTTGGGGCACTCTAAAAGAGGTGAACATTTTGTATGCGACCGCTGCATCCGCTCATTTTGGAGTAAAGATAAATTTGAAACTCACTATGAATGGTGCAAGCGAGGTAAATTACAAATGGAACGCATGCCCAAAGATAAAATATTTTCACATAGGGATAATGGTGACGAATTAAGTCCCCTGCGTGTCATTTACGCAGACATAGAATGCTACATTGATGATATCATCCACAAGCCAGCAGCCATATCCTGCTATGAAGTATGGCATGACCACTTTAGGAATAGACAAAACAAAATGCATACTTGGCAAGGTGAAGATTGCATTTCAAAATTTCTAGAATTTCTCGATAAAGCTGCAAAATTTCAACAATCATATGATTCCCAATTGCAGCGTAAGTCACTACATATGTCAGATGAAGACAAACAAAAATTTGAAAGTTGCACATCCTGTCCTAAATGTCATAAAACGTTTGATGACGATAAAATTAAGAAAGTGCGTGATCATGATCACATCACTGGTAAATTTAGAAACGCACTCTGCTCCAAATGTAACTTTTCACTTAGGTTGAGACGTCGTGTACTACCCGTCATTTTTCATAACTTTAAGGGCTATGACAGTCATATGCTCATAAAAGGAGGGTTGAGCCAGATGAAATCGTGGCAGTTTAATGTAATAGCACAAACGAGAGAAAAATTCATGGCAATGACAGCAAAAGTACCAGTAGATAAAACTAAAGAAAATAAGACAGTCTTCTTCGAAATAAAATTTTTAGATTCATTTCAATTCATGTCAGCGTCACTAGCTTCTCTCGTTCGTAATCTCAAGTTTCTTCCCCATAGTCAAACTTTGAAGAAACACTATCCAAACTTAACGGATGAAATAATCACTCGCAAAGGAGTCTTTCCTTATGCGTATTTTAGCTCAATGTCTAAACTAAATGAAACAACCCTTCCTTCCATTGACAAATTCAAAAACGATTTGACGGGTGAAGATTGTCCAGTAGAGGACTATGAACATGCTCAAGAGGCATGGTTAAAATTTAATTGTAAAACGTTTGGCGATTATATGATCGCTTACTTAGAATTAGATGTCATTTTGCTGGCTGATGTCTTTCAGGAGTTTCGACGAGTGGCATTAGAAGAAGACAAATTAGATCCTATCCACTTTGTCAGTCTACCAGCCATGTCCTTTAAATCAGCCTTTAAAATGACTGGTGAGACCATTCATCTCTTACAAGACCCGGAGATGTATAATATATTTGAGCGCGGAATACGCGGTGGTCTCACATTTGTAAATAAACATCATATAAAATCTGAAACAGTAGGTGATGATCATATCCACCTAAAGTACTATGACCAAAATAATTTATATGGCAGTTCACTGTCTAAACCACTACCTCATTCCGAGTTTAGTTGGTTAAATCAAAATGAGCTTGAGTATTACTCCAACCCTTCAAACATACTGAATATTCCAGATGAAGGTGATTGGGGATATTATTTTGAAGTGGATTTGATTTATCCAAATAGTATTAAAAATAAAACTGCTGATTTCCCACTCGCACCTGAATCTGGCGAAGTGACTGAAGATATGTTTTCACCATTCATGTCACAATTTCATAATAACTTAACAGAGTGTGGACAGCCAAGGTACAAACCATGCCGCAAACTTTTACTCACCCAATATGATAAGAAAAATTATCTCGTACACTTCTGCATATTAAAATTCTATTTAGAAATGGGCATGCTTCTAAAGTCAGTTCACCGCATTATCAAATTTAGACAGAAAGCCTTCCTCAAACCCTACATAGATAGTAACAGTCAAAAACGTGCACTCGCCCAAAATAATTTTGAAAAGGATTTTTATAAATATAAGAATAATAGTCTATTCGGAAAGACCATGGAGGATGTTAGAAAACGTATGAATTACAAACTAGTCGTTGATGAACAAAAATATCACAAATTGACCTCATCACCTCTTTTCATTGATAGAGACATCATCGATGAGGATCTTGTAGGTGTTAAAATGATTAAATCAGAAGTTGAGTTGTGCAAACCCATCTATATTGGGCAAGCCGTTTTAGATTATTCCAAGCTTGAAATGTATCAACTCTTCTACAAAATATTAAAACCATGCCCTCTCGTAAAAGAGGTTCGCTTGCTGGGTGGTGATACAGATAGTTTCTTTTTAGGAATTACCACTCAAAAAGATTTAAATTTTAATGAAGTAGGTAAGTCATTAGAAAAATATTTCGATACATCTAACTACAATCCCACTCATCCACTCTATTCCATACAGAATAAAGCCAAACTTGGTTGTTTTAAGGATGAAACAGCAGGAAAGGAAATAGATGAAATGATTCTCCTCCGTCCTAAAATGTATTCCATGAAACTAAAAGAATGTGCAGATAGTATTAAGCGTGCTAAAGGTATATCAAAATCCATTGTTCATAAAATGAAACATCGGTCCTATAAGAAGGCCTATAAAAATAAAACTATAACGTTTGTCAATATGACAATCTTAAAATCTCAAGTTCATACTGTGAAAACGTACACGTTCAAGAAACGAGCACTTTCAGCATGGGAGGATAAGAGGTGTTGGATAGGACATAACACATCTCTTCCACATGGACATCCTGACACAAACATACCTCCACCCAAAAGAATAAAACTCACGCTACCACATTCAGGAGATGTATTGACATAATCAACTTTAACTCAGTATTTTGATGTTGCTTTTTGTAGATATACATGGTTGTTTTATGTATCGCATGAGATCGTTTCTTCCTTGTGAATATATGCCTACAGTCAGCCCATTCCCCTATATCTGTGAAAAGACTTTTTCATATACATATTTTTATTTCAATAAACATATCACAATGACTTCACTTTGTTTTCCGAAACACTAAAGTTACGAGGGATTTAGTATCTTTCACATGGATACACTCTTGTAAACCATTGGTAATTTTGATAGCATTGGGGTATAGTTTGTTTGACGCGCGACGCGACTGAAGAAAACACATAATTCAAACATCTACTCGACTATCCATATGACAGCTCTTATCAGATTGCAAGCTCTACGCTCGCGCGCATATTTCTTCTTGGTTCTTTCAGTCGCCAACAGCGAATATATATAGCAGCATGTACGATCGCTCCACTCTCTCACTACAGCGGAATGGGGCGGACGAGTAGCATGGTTAGTGTGTGCAGTTACGGATCTTAGAATCAACAAATGTCATTGAGTCTGATCGTCTTTAACCGTTAAGGATTCGACCGCTGCTCTTACACGACTATGGGGTCTTGTGGTAGGCGATTTAAACCCTTTATTTTTTCAAATTTTTAAGACAATTGACATTGAATGAGCGAGAGCAACCGAAACGGGACGCGGGGCGCGAAGGTCGCGACGTTTCAGAACACACCTATGACAATATTTATATCCTATAGATAGTGCTAACGCAGAGCTCTCGGAATGGTCTTTTACAGTCTCTATTAACTTTCTACTTCATGCTCTTTAGTTCCTGCTATTGCAACTCTCGTGAGTAGCGAGATAGTAGGGAGCGCGAGTACGTAACTGAGCGACAATGCGCGTCTACGCTCTCTTCACAACTGAGCTTATCTAGGTGCAGATACCCGACTTGAGGACGAGTATAGGCAACACGGTTCATGGCACCACTGATAAAACACCCTCGTACGCACGCTCGGGTCTTTAGGAGGAGGTTTGTATCTGTCTAGCATAACAGGTGGGACGTATGGAATAAGTTGGACTTTCTCTGACGGTCTTCGAAGCAGCTTTGTTGGGGCGAGTATATTGAGTTACAGCTAAATGATTAACACAAGTAATCTCATATGAGGCTACGATTTTGTGGCGGCGAGACTAGTTGCGTTCACTGATGCTAGCTATAAACATGGGGAGCGAGTGAGGATACGTTATCATGTATAGTACTCAAGGGCTACAGTGACGTGTTGTTGTGAAGTGTAGGGCACAATTGGGGACTGACTGTGGCTAGGAGGTTAGCAGGTGGCGTTAGAATAGTTTTAGGCGGTGAGGCACGAGGGACATATGTAACAAGAGCTGTAAGGATGACTGGAATCTGCTACGTAGAGTATTTCGGCTAGTAGTACATTTTAGTTAGTGGTTGTTTAATGGGTAGGTTGAAACGAGAGTAGAAGTGCGAGTGAGGGTGGATCTATCTAGGTACAAGGAGCACGAGATGGAACAGTAATTATTCTCTATCTGATTTTTTCAGTTTGCGGTGAGTATGATAGGAGCGATGAGATTTGAGTGGTGATGTGATTACAGGAGGTATGTGCAGATGCACACAGTCGTCACGTTATGTATGATGTTCAGTACTTTTTTTCACTAACAATGACACTTCTTATTAGGGTAGGGTGTAGGGGATTTGGTTTAGGAGTAGGGGGTTGGTGAATGAGAGGGTGGAGGTTAGAAGTAGATATGGGGTGTGTATTGGTATTGTCTAGCGATTGGATAATTTGTATAGTAAATAAGATAGTTTTAAGGTGTTTTGATTGATTAGGTATATGAATAAATATAATTGGTTAATTTATTATATGTAGATGGAGAGAGCGTGAGGATGAGTTGTACTTATGTGTGTGTGAGCGGGGTATATCTCTGTTTTAAATGCGTCAGGGTTGTTGGGTCGACGTGACTGGAGCGACATTCTATATGTGGATTATTGTTTGTCAGCATAGTGTAGGGGTACAGGTGTATGAGTGCATTTTATTGCGGAATTAGTATAGAGGGATGGACAGGGTGAACAGGGTTAGGTAGACAGAGGGCTTTGGTGTGTATCTCTAGAGGTACGTTCTGATCTGAGGCTTATGTGTATTAAGTTAGTTGGATGTTGCGGACTGAGGGCGCTTATGTGTGTAGGACACAGCGTCATGGTGATGTGGATGAGTAATTTGCAGAGTGAAGACACAAGGATCAGGTTAGTAGAGATTGAAAGTATTATGTAGCAGTTTTACTGGCGGGCGGTATTCTGGCGCGATAGCTATATAGGATTATAGGCACATTAGAAGTAGTGGTTAGGTATAGGATGTTGTCTGAGTGTACGTGGAGAGAGGAGCGCATCAGAGTGGGAGTGAGTTCTTGATGGGAGATTGAGACTGCAGTATGGACTATAGAGTATCTATTATGATTTAACTCTACATCTGATCTCTAACTATGATTTTGAGGTATGATCTGATATCAGTTCACTATATTATATGTATCAATTTCTGTGTTCTTCTGGTAGACTGGTATCTAATGGTAGGGGATCATTGAAGATGGGGTAGTTGTTTTAGATTTGAAAAGTGTTGGGACACTAGTGGACAATTGTGTGTATATATGGGTTTCTTATTTACGTTATGATGTAGGGTGAAAGGTTAAGTAGTGTACTGGTACAGGGGTTTAGGTAGAGATGGATTGTATGTGGAGAGATGGGTGTAAGACTGGTGTTTGTGTAGATGGGTGGATGGGTAGAGGGGGGGGGGGGAGAGGTGGGGGGGGGGGGGGATAGGTGGAGGTTTTGGTTGCGGTGAGAGATAGGCGGTAGATGATACTGAGAGCGATGTAGAGTGAATACATGAAACTAGTAGTGTGGTGAAAGGGAGAGGTAGTGGTGGGAGAATGGATGAAGGTGGAGATTTTGAGGTCTGGGTCTGTCACTGGATGGTGTGGGGGGGGGATAATATTGATTTCTTTCAGGGAGTCTATAGTGTGCGGGGAGACTGTGAGTGTTGATGGGTGCAATATAGGAGTAGAGGTGGGGGATGGGGGTGAGTACAACAGTCTAGGAGATTTAATCTAGGGAGATATGATTCATGAGGATTTGGGGGGGACTAGATCGGTGAGTTTTATGGTGAGAGCTGTAATTTAGGAGTTGAGAGGTATATGATGAACAGGGGTGTGTAGGAGAGTGGGTGGTATGTACTGTATAAGGGGTTGAGGGGACATAGTGGTAGCATGGGGTCTGGGCGAGTATGTTAGAAAGTTATTTGGGATCTGAGGAGTGTATTAGATTAGGACTGTTGAGGTTGGGATGTGTAATTGTGGACTGAAGTGTGTGGTTTGTCAAATATGGATTTTAGGGTAGGTGTGCATTGAGAGAGTTTACAGTGTAGTAGAGGGGACGACGTGAGTGTGTGGATGAGAGTAGTGATGCATATTTGACTCGAGTAATTCTAATTGGGTTAAGTTGTTGTTGATAGATTTTATAAATGAGAAGAATATTATATTACATGAGTTACTTATAACATATATTAGTTTATATGACAGTGAGTGTGATGAACAGGAAGTGAGGGACTGTATTGTGGATGGATCTACTGCGACTGGTATGTGTTGGTAGTTGATGACGTTGTGGACAGGGTGGTGAGCGTGATATCATATGAGTATGGTGGGATAGTGTGTGGAGGTGGCTTGTGATGGCGATAAGGATTGTTACGTAGTTGGTTTATGTCTAGGTGGTGATTTGGGGTTGTGGGGTGGGTGGGTTTTTGTTGTGGATGTGGTTGTGATGAGTTATTTCATGTTGTAGTGGTAACTGTGTTGATGATGATGTGAGATGTGGGAGGTGGATTTTCAGGGTAGGGAGGTGATGTGGTGGGAGTTGGAGTTGATTTGGGTAACATGCAGGTGTGGTAGATGTGATGTAGATGAGTATATTTGTGTAGAGTTTTGGGAGGGATCTGTTTTGCTGGAAGGAAGGCATGATGGTGTAGTGTATTCAGAGTGTGATATGAGAGAGTAGTGGTGCGAATAGTAGGAGGTATCACTACAGAGAGATGAGGATCTAAAAAAGTATATCTGACATGGGTTGAGTTTTCAGTCGATTTGTTGAGGGTCTATGAAGAGCGGTGATTGATAGTTGAGTAGAGGCGGGAGGTGTGTGGTAATCTATGGCTGATGTGTGAGTAGGTGATTGAGAGGTATGACATCATTGCGGATGTGAGTTGAGATGATAGTGGTTGTATTGTGCAGTTGAGAGTTGTGTAGTGCACGTTTAACACTAGTTTATATCACAGTTGAATAAGCGGTGGAAGATTAGTAGTTGACGTATGTTGGTGGATAATGACACACGAGTGGGATCGAGTTTTATGTGAAACAGTACAGTTGTGAGATGGACAATACAAGTGTGGATTTTTGACTCGTGTAGGTACTTAGGGGTAATCAGTAGGAGAATACTTTAGGAGATTATAATTAATAGTGCTATGCATGCGAGGTGAATCGTGGCATTGATCGTGAAAGTGTATATATCTAGTAACTTTAATAAAAGGTTGTGCATTAGTAGAGGGTTTGACTGGTGACTAGGTTATGATGGCATATTGGAGTTGTTGAGATTTGTATGCGCTTTGTGTTATGAATCAGTGGAGTAGAGATGTGACTTTTAGGGTGACAGATGTACGTATAAGTGGCAGGGAGAATAGTTTACATGTTAGTGCGTAAGTATAAATAGGATACATTGGCACAATGAGGTAGGCACACGGTTTGATTGAACTGACAGGTACAAAGGTTTTTGTAGAATCACGTGCACAGAATGTATGAGGCGTATGAGGAATGACACATAGAGGTGTGGATGAGAGTGTACTCTGCACACAATAGGGAATTAGTGAAGTTCAGTGTATGTGAGTTTATAGTGTCTCTGGGGTGTTGGGCGAGGATTGATTACGCACGATCATGGATATATGTGATGGATTGTTAGGTACAGGATGGGATAGGGGTATTTGAAATATTATGTGGGTGGAGAGTGTGACAATGAGCGGTTTATGCACACAGTCTGGTCATAGACTGGATACGTGTGGATGACGATGGATGGGGGTTTTCAGATAGTAGTGTTGGTATGTACGTGAATAATTGTTAGGTGGCATTAGAGGATTCTGTGTCATAGACAGTGGGGGTTGATCTTGGGGGTAGGTGTCGATATGAGTTGGGTGGAATGAACGGGTAAGGAGAGGTCAGACTTGGATAGAGTATGTGTACGGAGGAATATGGCACAGATTATCGGGAGTTGGGTAATGTTGATACACATTCTGAGTTATACAACGGAGCGCGATAGATGACAAGATGCGACTATTCATGAGGTGAAGATTTTGTATCATCTTAGTATTATGGTTGATTGTGTTTTTGTGCACTTGGGATTGTAGCTGAGAGACGAATTACAGTGGTTGTGTGGGAGAGCTGTGAGACACGTTCATGAGAAAGTCTCAGTCATATGTCAATCATGTGAGTTAGATATGTGTGACATTTAATAAATAGAGTCTATTGGAGTGAGTTGTGGTTGGAAATAGATCTATTCGTTGACAGCGTTAGCATTCATGATGATGATACATGTATGATATGAAGTGGGACACATTGAGGTCATAGTAGTGGATAAATCTCACAATATTTAGTTAATGAGTCTGGCAGGCACGTGTGTAGGAGTGTGTGAGAAGTGACAGGGATGGGAATGAGAATTACAACGTGTAGTCTGGTTTGATCAGTTCATAGTCAGGTGGGAACAGAATGAGACACATGAGGTATAGATGGACAGATGTGTGATTTGTACACATGATGATACAAGTGTCTATGAGGCAGTGAGGGGCATCATGTGATAGATAGTGATAGAGGAGTTGACGATAGAGACAATTTGGAGTAGGCAGACTGGATTGTAGTGTATGGACAGTCATGGGTAGTTGAGTTGTGTAGGCAGGTTTTGTTTGTTTTAGTTAGGTGTGTTCTAAAGTAGTGGTTGACTGAGATTGGGTAAGATGAGTAATGGGAGATGCGGGGAGTATCATAACTGACAGTGGATTATATTGATTGGGCTACTATGACAGGACAGTCTTAGGTACGGAGGCAAGCATTGTAGAGATAATTTTAAATTGATGTGCAGAATATTATGGAATATGAAACATGATGAGTGCGAATTATATCATATTGGGTGAGAGCGTGGTAAAAATTAAAGAAGAGAGAGAGGAGTGGGATAGGGACTATGAGAGTTTAGGAGATGTTCACTGACAGATACTGTGACTTTGAATTAGACGTGCACACTATATGAGGGATGAGTCTGATCTGGGTTTCAGCTTTGGGTACGGTACAAGAGTCAGCATGGTATGTAGGAGTTATAATAGAAAGAAACTAGATAGTACATCTATCGCGTGGTAACATCATTACGTAGTAGTAGTAGGCGAGCACGGATGTGTGTAAGTCTAGAGTTAGGGCAGGTGGTCTATTATTGGGGGGAGGGAACTGGGCGGTAGGTGAGAGTGCGTACATGGGAGTGGGTGACTTGACGTAGATTGAGTACGAGGGGAGGTGTGTGAGAGGTGTGGAGATAGGTACAGTACGTCTGGGGGATTATTGATGTGACAGTAATAAGGATATATGGTAGTATTGTGGTAGGGGTTAGGCGTATTGAGTAGCGGGGAGGGCCAACTATATGATGACAATCATGGTGAGGGGCAAGGAGAGAGGAGAAGACTAGTGAGATGGGAGTTGATGAAGTGAATAGGTTGATAGCGATGTGATCTGTGAGTGTGATGTGTATGTAGTAGTGGTATTCTGAGATGTTGAATAGATGATTTGAGGACTGAAAGTGGTAGATTCTAGGAGATGGATAGTGTGACAGTTTGGTGTACAGGGAGATCGTCAAAGATGGGCTTGCGTAGGGTTCCATTCTTTAATTATAAGGGCGATTATACACTGGTGGTGATGTTGGGGATTGATTGACTGATTCATTGTAGTGGTATTATTATGAGTGTGGGAGAATACGGTTTGGGGTAGTAATGGTTGAGTTGGTGATGGTGTTGTATGAGTTGTGATTTGACTGTGCATAATCGTAGGTTTAAACGGAGTTGGTTAATGTGTGTACAGGTATTTCTACAATATAACGAGGGTACTACTGTTGATAGTCATGGAGGTGGAGTGAAGAGGATTGACTCTGGGATGAGAGTGACTGTTGAGGGTATGGAGGTGGGTGACATAGATTATGAATGGTGCAGAGGTAGATGAGAGGAGGAGTGGTGTTTGTGGGGTAGTGGTTTAGGTATTGCGAGTTGTGATATTCATATTCGGAATTTGACAGGATCTTAACTGAGAGTCAGGAGCTAGATAGATTGTCTTGGTGTCAGGGTAGGGAATGAGGACATATGAGGAACAGTATTGGAGTAGTAGTAACGGGGGTGATATTATCTTTTATATATTGTTGAGGTAGGATAGTGAGAGAGGGTGTTGAGGAGTGATTGAAGCGGTGGTTTGAGTCTGCAGTAGATGTGGTGAATGAGTCACTGAGTGCATTCATAATGGAGGACGTGAGGGACATTTAGACCGTATAAGTGACATGGAGATGTAGGGATGCGGGGTGATGAGTGGCGGGTTGCGTAAGAGATGACGTCAACACATTAGATTGAGACATGTAGTGGTTGCGACGGTAGGGGTAGGGTTGCATATTAGAACGTACTTGTTGTATTCAGGATGTTGTGATAGAGTTATCTAGATGCTTTATGACTGTAGAAGTAGTTTGGTGTATTGTGATTATCTTCTTAAATATGAAGAGATGTTAGATGACTGTGTTTGCGTTTGTGTTTGCGTGGGTGGTTTGACAGTGTTCAAGGCGATGTATGACAACGGGATGAAGGTGGGACTTTTGGAGGATTATTGACACACAGGACATTGTATGAGTGGATTAAGGCACATATGGGGGGGCAGTAGATGACAGGTAGAGTATAATTGGTGATTGTCTCTATATATGGCGATGAGAGATGGATCATTTCACACAGATGGATGAGATGATAACGATTGTAATACACACAAGTGTTAGACAGGACAACAAGTGTGATATATGGTAAAAATAGAGAAGAGTAGGGGTAGATTGGGCGGGGAAGGGTGGGTTTTGAATTGGATAGGGTCACTGTTTGGATGGCGTTATTTTAGAGATGTTTGGGTGAAGTTATTTTGAGGGGGGGGAGGGGTAATGTCGTCGATATAATGGTTATAGTTTGATTAGGGATAGGTTAGGTGGGGGGGGGTTTTGGTTTGGTGGAGGAGGTGTGGTAATGGATTTGATGATGGGGATTAATGTGAATAATGGTGGTGAAGGGGGGAAGGAGTGGTATTGTGGAATTGAGTATGGTTTAGAGGGGGTGAGGAGGTTGGGGTTGTAGGTTTGAGGGGTGGGATGTTATAGGGTTTGGGATCAGGGGGGAGGGTTCAGGATATGGAAAGAGTTGTTATAGGGTGGAGGGTAGTAGATAGTTGGGTTTGGATTGTGATGGAATATGTGGAAACATTGGGGATAGGGTTGATTTGATGTACTGAAGATTTGGAATGAGGTGATTGGATGAGGTGGAGAGGAGGGTGGTATGTGGTTTTTAGGGTAGGATTTGGGTTGAGTTTGGATCATAGTATAATGTTTGTAGTATTTATAGTAGTGAGGTTGATTTTATTGAAGGGTATTTAATAGGGGGGGGTATTATGGTTATGGCGAAGAAGGATAGATGAGAGTAATGAAATGGAGGCAATGTTGGTAGGGGGGGAGAGAGGTGGTTTAGGGGTGTATTGTTGGTTTGTGTGGGGTGTGGGTGTAGTAGAAGGGTAATAAGGATAAGATGAAGAAATTGAGGGGTGTGTCTTATGAGGAGTTGGGTTGGGTGGATTGAGGTTTGGGGATGAATTAGGTTTGGTGGCTAGGATTGTGATGGAATGAGAGGGGAGGTGTTGGAGTTTAAGATTTTATTATGAGATGTTAGATTAGATCAGTGGGTGAATGATATGTAAAAATATGGTTGTTCTTTGGATGGGAATGATGGACAGATAGGGAGTGTGGGTTCACAGAGTATTGTAGGTAGTTTTGGAGGGAGGTGGAGAGTGTGGGTAGGGTTATTTATTTTTAATGTTGGTGGTATAGAATGGTAGTGTTTGGGTGTGATAGGAGAGGGGGAAAGGGTGTCAGGTGGTGTGAAGACGGAGTAGGGTGAGGGGAGTTGCGGAATGGGTAGGGGTTTTGAGACAAAGTAATGAGAAGAGGGGGGAAGAAGTAAGGGGAGCTGGAGGGGGTGGGGGGTGGAGAGAACACGTGGTTTTAAAATTTGGAAGGATGATTGGGGGGGTTTAAGGGAGTGAAGGAATAGTGGATTATTTATGAGAGGTTTTTTAGGATTAAGAGGGTTATGGTCACTAGCAACATCACCAGCAAAGCCAACGGCATTACTTAAAACATTTCGTTTTAAAGATCTACCGACATTGGATATGAGAGGTGCTACAACAGATTTCAGTGCACCAAGTATGCTACCTCCACGTTGGCGGCGAGCACCGAGGTAAATTTGTCCTCCACCACTTACGTAGGAGGGTCGTGAATAAAATGAGGCAGTTGGATTCATAGCTCAAACCCTAAACATTGTTAGTTACAACTTTGCATGAATCACTGTCGATCACTTAGATGAAAGATGTCGGCACGACGCATCCAAGAGTTCATACTTGAAGGATAACCAGTCCATTTAACAAGACACCATTCTTCACCTTGCCGTTTTTTTACATCGAATGATTTTCTCTACCAAATATGTTTCACTTTCAGTGACTACCTCAATCTCATCGCGGTAAAAGCTACCCTCAATTTCTTCATTATCGTAATCTTTCAACTTGTAGGTGGTCGGAGAGTCTTTTTGATTAATCCTTGATACTGTAAATACCTCCTCTGTCCAATTCGGGAGGTACCCTTTAGCAAAAACACTTTTCACTTTTGAGATACGAACTTTATCGCCAATTTTCACATCACTTTTCACATGAGTGCGTTTACGTTGAAATGATTCGCGCACTTTATCTACATTGTTAGCATTTACATCTACTGGTCTGAGTCCAATAGAACGATGGATAGAGTGATTGTAGGCATGGAGTGTATCTTGTAGAACCTTTGTCCAATTTTGTGTGAAGTTGGCAGTAAAATGTCGCCACAAACGATTTTTTAATGTGCGATTAAAACGTTCAACGAGTGCAGCTTTATAAGCGCTCTTTACACTAAACAACTCAATGTCATGCCTCTCAAATAATCTTGTCACATGCTGATTTTCAAACTCTTTTCCTTGATCACTCTGAATTCTTTTTGGAATGCGACCTTCTCGAAAAATTGTTTGGAATGCTTTTGCTACTCCTTTCCCTTCTTTAGTTTTTAAAGGTTGAGCCCACGCATAACGCGAGAAAATATCAATGACGGTTAAAATAAAATTATTGCCCGAGTTATGTTTTGAAATGGAGGCAACATCGCACAAATCTGCTTGCCACTGTTCATCGATGTCATGAACAATATAATGGCGGGTGCGGTACTTCTTTTTCGCTTGTTTGTGGAGTGTATAGGTAGCCTGACCCTTTAACCATCGTTTCACTTGTGATTGTGGAAGACCACTCGCTTTTGATAATTTCTTGATAGATGCAAATCCTGCCGGATGTTTTACATCATAATAGATTGACTTCAAACGTTCAGTCGATGACGGCTGACTCTTTTTCCTCCTTCTCATCTTTTTGTTTTCTTCCCTTTCTACATTTACAACAACTGCAGCATTTAGCTTTAGCGGTTTTGCGATCGTGTTCACATTGCTTAGGAGTTTCATTATGAGAGCTGGCGCAGCAAGTGCAAGTGACAACGACATTCACCTCTGGCGGCTCATTACATGGCAAGCAACACATCTGCTTCATATTAATAGTCTGAGAACATGTATTTCCTAGGAGGAGCTGTTTTACGTTTTCCTTTTACCAGTTTTAGTGATGATGTAGATCTACGTCGAGTTCTTCCTCTTGTTTGCTTAGTGAGTGTGGGAGGGGATGTAGCAGGTGACGTCTTAAACCAATTTGTTGGCATTTTCATCGCCTGAAGCATTGGAGTAGTAGCCACTGTTGAATCAAGTTCTTTCAATGTCTCATTATTTAAAGCAAATTTTGGCACATTATGCTTTTTCAATAGTTTAAGAAAGTATGACCAACCAGGTGGAACATAGCCCTGACGGCGCTTTCTACGTGTTGCATACTGAATCAAGTCTTCATAACGTGAAGCATCAATCACTTTATTTTCATCTGTAATGATTTCTCCTCTATCATTTACATTGAGATGGGGTTCAATACTGTTGAAAAGAGATATGGCATGTGCGCGAGATGCTAAAGGTGTAGCAGTCGATACAGAGTCACGCATCTTATTCTTCAAGTTTTTCAATTGCTCAACAGTTTCCGATTGTAATAATACAGCACGATGTGGATCTTTGATGTGAACATTTTGCTGATAATCTATTTCTTTCCTATACATTTGATTTGCAAGAGGTTGCTTTACTTGCTGCATGGCAGTCAATTGTACATATTCATCCTGAGGAATAACAATCATGCGAGAATAAGAACTCATAGTTTGTAGATAATCATGGGAGTTTTCAAAATATCACTTCGAAATCTAAATTCTTCCGGACACTCTTGCGTAAAGTCAATGAATAAGTAACCGTATGGTTTTTCAGTAGCTGCTTGAAAAATTTCAATTAAGGCTTTTGATCCTCTGGGTGCAACTTGTCGCGCTAAAATTTCAAATTGACTTTTATCTCGCGGATTCTTGAAAATAGCATAATAGTGTGTATTCAGGTTTCGTGTACGAGCTTCTTTTCCATCAGGAAACAAATTTTGTGTAATATAGATGATAAAACACCTTTTATGGTGTGCTGCGCGAGTGAACATATCTGTAACATCTTTTGAATTCTTACTTTCTTTTAATAAATCATCCAATACAACAACATCATTAGACTGAAGTTTATCCACTGGAATAATTCCTTCATGTCGAATAAAGTTGCGACTTTGCAATTCCTGAAACAGCGACGGTTGATAAATACCATAACACCAAATCACTCGATTGATAGGTTCCTTAAACAACTCCCTTCTTTTATCCAATAAATTCAGCGTGAAAACAGTTTTACCTGCATGAGATGGACCTGATACAGTCAGAACTTTATCACATTGAAGTCTGAAATCCATTTTATTACTTTGAGACTCAACATTTGCATAATTAACGCTTAGAGCCAAAGATATTTCCCAATAGGTTGCCACGGCAGGAGCTATCATTGGAAGTATTGCTGAAAGGAAACCGCCCTTTTGTGTTAGAGTTTTCCTCTTTCTTTGAAGGGCGACTTTAGGATTGGAGATGAAACGCAATTTCGTAGCATATCGCTTAAGTAACTTTCGTTGTTTTGGTGCTAATTTCTTCGTCCTCAACTTCCTCACATGAGAAATAATTTCACAAATGAATTTATCGTTAGCATGTCGTATAGCATTGTATCGCTGATTTGCTTTCATTCGTCGGAGAGCTTGAATGGCTGAAGAAAACTTTTGACTTTTACGTTTCGTCATTTTACGTTTCGCCATTTTCCGTGTTAGTCTTTGCTAAAACCTATCTTTACCACATTTGCATAGGTACTAACTATTGCGACATAAGTGACACTCGAAATGAGCAATGTCACAGTGGTTACATTGGCAAAGTTGAATGCAATTACGTATGAAACAGCGTTGACAAAAAGCATGCTTACATCTCTTGAAGATGCGCTTTTCATTTCCATCCTTTCGCTTACATACATCGCAACACATAGTTTCACCGTTACTGATGTCTATAGCAAGTCTTTTTGAAGATATGAATTTGCTAGCCTTTTCTAAATAATAGACGCATGTACAGAAGGAATATACTTCGAGAGTGAGCAGACATAGCTCGAAAACCAGTTGTGCTACAATCAAGTACCACTGCATTTTCAATTTTTCTTTATGGAAAGTTGAATGTGAATATCTGAAATCGCTTCAATCACTAGACTGCTACCATGATGGTTAAATGCGTTAAGACGTTCAGCAATTTTTATCATATGTCTTTTAAAAAATTCTTCGGGGTGATCTACCACTTCCATTGAATAAGAAGCAAAATGGAAAGAGCGACTTTCCACCTCTTCCTTTCCAAAATGACTAAACTTAATTTTCGCAACTAATCGCGCCATGACAATGCTATCAGAGAATGTATTCATTAACTCTAGAAATAGAGTGCTAGCATCATCGACCACTGCTTCGATGTCGGTCTCATCTTTATGAAAATTTATCACATAATCTTGAACAGCTCCTTTTAAACTTTGCCTATGAAAATGTAATGTTCCGCAGTCGTTTGAGAAAGACATGATCGCCCTTTAACTAACCCATCCATTGCATGAAAACAACAACTCTTCTCATAGTAACATTTATTGAATAATGGTAACAAGCATGCATTATAAATCAATGGTTTGAAAGAGATAAAATAGATACAGCTGATAACTATCATATAGCGAGCAATGATAACCATACAGGACTTTGGCAGTGTTGAGGTAAGGAGGAAAGAAGCATTGGTTATGAACGTAGCTACTACAACGAACAGACAAAATAGGAACACACAAATCCTTAAAACGTTTTGTGACTTCATGATAATGTTGATTCACTCTACTATCCCAAGGTGGGAGCAAAATATCATCAATGATTAGATTGGGAAATACTTTCCTCTCCTTACCAGGATTATTACAAAAGATGCGTATAACATTGAAAGCAGCTAACCATCGTTTAAAGTCAATAAGAAGAGCACTCTCACAAGAAAAGCCATAGTCTTGCAAATATTTCAGATTAAGTCCATGAATGTGTTTTCTCGCCCATTGATCAACATTGGGATCGCAGTTGGCATGATGATGATAGACACTAACAATCTGATATGTCCAATTGTTCATAGCAATAGCACTGAGCTCCTGTACAGGTTCACCCTCACAATCCATAAAAATGATGATAGAAGCCTAAAACGGAAATTTACACATCTAAGGAAACGTTCTATAACATATTACAAAATGAAGAATTACATCGATGCTTTTCACGACAAAATACACAAATGATATGATGGCAACGAAGAAGTAAAATGTATCTAATAAGACCACGTCTACGACACTCAAAGCACATAAGCGAATTGTCATAGGGTAGAGTTAGGAAAGGACTAGCAATTCTCCTTCTTTGATTTGCGTTTTGATGTAGCATTCTTCTCCGACTTGCGCTTCGTACCACTGCTGTTAAGGATTTGATCAATTATGTCGTCCACGTTGGGTGGTTTCGGAATATATAGGATGGATTCCATATGCATGGAGAGAGAGGCTATTTTATTATCTTTGTGTCGACCATAATATAGCCCATTCACTTTGAAAAGGATATCCCAAGTACCTTCTCCGAGCTCATCACATCTGATGGGTATTGAATGATCTCCCTCCTTCTTATAGTAAGTACACCAATGTGATACCGGTAGGCAAATGTGATTACCATCCCAAATCTTTCTATAGGGAGTATCCTTGTCATCTCTTGCCTTCCACTATTGAGCAAGAGGAGTAGGAATGTCCATATTTAATGTCACGTACTCCTCAATAATATCAAGTTGGTGGCGAATGTATGGACTCACGGGGATCAGTATGTAGTCCCCATACTGATTGTGCATTATCTTGACATCCATGGAAGGGAGCATTCCCGTTTGGAGTACTACGCTATGATCATCATAACGCAAGGCTTGTTTAAATTTACGCTGTAGCGGTGTAGGATTATGTACCTTGGATGTTTCTTCCACTGGCCTCAGTTGTAGATGATCTGACCGTAGCGAACCTTGTAACGTTTGACCGCCATTTTGTCCTACTAGTGCAGCAGATGGAGTAGATGCCTGAAAATGAAAAAAGATTGTATTAAGTTTACGTTCAAGGGAGGAGAGGGAGGGAAGTAGCGACTTACCATTTTAGTTGGATAATAGAACAGGGAACTAGAGAGAGAGAGAAAATGTGCGTCCGTCACTCGTGTGATTCAACGATGGAATGATTCTCACTGTGGAAGGCTCGCTATTTATAAAGAAATGCTTGATTCTCATTGAATGATGATCCTCATTGGACAATAACATCAAGCTGATTCCAAATCTGGCCTCCGTTTACCCATCCGAGCCTTCGTTTTGAAGCTACAGCCCAAAACGTCCCAAATTCTAACTCTGTCGTTTTTCGCCAATGTCCCAAAATCTTAAATGGCGTCTCACATCTAAATGAAGACAGATAGGAACAAGCCGATTCTTTCACTGAATTTGTCTCACTCTTAGCTTTCAAACGAGCTATCGCACGACAAAATCCATCCACTGGAAGCCAAAATCGAAGCAAGCTGTCCAGAGGGGGGGGGAGGTCAGTGAAATTTCAGAATTTGATGAAAAATGTTTTGGTGACGGTCCCAGGTCGAAATTCCACACTTTGGAAAATTTTCAAAATTTTACCCATACAAAGTCACTCTGACACTTAGGATTTTTTCAGGTAAGCGAGCTCCGACCTAAAATCTTGTAACCGCTCTAACTTTTGAACGAAGACAGATAGGAACAAGCCGATTCTTTCACTGAATTTGTCTCACTCTTAGCTTTCAAACGAGCTATCGCACGACAAAATCCATCCACTGGAAGCCAAAATCGAAGCAAGCTGTCCAGAGGGGGGGGGGAGGTCAGTGAAATTTCAGAATTTGATGAAAAATGTTTTGGTGACGGTCCCAGGTCGAAATTCCACACTTTGGAAAATTTTCAAAATTTTACCCATACAAAGTCACTCTGACACTTAGGATTTTTTCAGGTAAGCGAGCTCCGACCTAAAATCTTGTAACCGCTCTAACTTTTGAACGAAGACAGATAGGAACAAGCCGATTCTTTCACTGAACTTGTCTCACTCTTAGCTTTCAAACGAGCTATCGCACGACAAAATCAATCCACTGGAAGCCAAAATCGAAGCAAGCTGTCCAGAGGGGGGGGGGACGTCAGTGAAAATTTTTTCTCTCCGATTTCGCTGGAAACATCCTTCCTAACCCAAAATTTCACGTAGATTCCGAATCTGGCCTCCGTTTTCTCATCCGATGCTTCGTTTTGGCTCTACAGTAGGCAGCCATCGCAAAAATTCTAACTCTGTCGTTTTTTTTCGAAAAATGTTGAAAATTTTTTCTCTCCGATTGACTTGAAACTCACCATACAGATAAA
The DNA here is from genome assembly GCA_907163375.1 of Prostheceraeus crozeri. NCBI lineage: Eukaryota > Metazoa > Platyhelminthes > Polycladida > Euryleptidae > Prostheceraeus > Prostheceraeus crozeri. The sequence goes on along the minus strand of CAJQUW010014147.1, from coordinate 850 downwards.
GAATTTCACGCTGATTCCAAATCTGAAATCCGTTTTCCAATCCGAGCCTTCGTTTTGAAGCTACAGCCCAAAACGTCCCAAATTCTAACTCTGTCGTTTTTCGCCAATGTCCCAAAATCTTAAATGGCGTCTCACATCTAAACGAAGACAGATAGGAACAAGCCGATTCTTTCACTGAATTTGTCTCACTCTTAGATTTCAAACGAGCTATCGCACGACAAAATCCGTCCACTAGAAGCCAAAATCGAAGCAAGCTGTCCAGAGGGGGGGGGGACGTCAGTGAAAATTTTTTCTCTCCGATTTCGCTGGAAACATCCTTCCTAACCCAAAATTTCACGTAGATTCCGAATCTGGCCTCCGTTTTCTCATCCGATGCTTCGTTTGGACGCTACACACCAAAACGTCCCAAATTCTAACTCTGTCGTTTTTCGAAAAATGTTGAAAATTTTTACTCACCGATTGCCTTGAAACTCACCCTACCGATGCAGAATTTCACGCTGAACACGAATCCGACCTCCGTTTTCTCATCCGACCACTCCTTCCACTCGAAACAACCCATTTTACAACCCAACATTCAGCACGAAAAACATCACACACTATAGCCTCAACACTAATCCTGGCGGTCGCCCAAGTCCACCACGACACTCAGACCCAAAGCACCACGGCGGCCGACCACGACACTCTGCCGTTCCAGAGGGGGGGGGAGGGGGAGGGGAGGGGGAGGGGAGGGGAGGGGGAGGGGAGGGGGAGGGGAGGGGGAGGGGGAGGGGGAGGGGGAGGGGGGGAGTCAGCGATTGCGGCCATCTTGCGCGGTCCAGAAGTGGAGTTTTGCTTACTACTTATGTGCATG